>PVLC010003115.1:0-61953 GCA_004027655.1 Graphiurus murinus
AGCCGGGCGTGGTGGCGCACGCTTGTAATCCCAGCATTCGGGAGGCTGAGACCGGAGGATCTGGGTTCGCGGCCAGCCTCAGCTACCTAGTGAGGCACTCCACAACTTAGTGAGACTCGGTTTCAAAATAAAGAATAAAAAAAAATAGGGCTGGGGGTATAGCTCGGAGGTAGAATGCCCCTGAGTTCAATCCCCAGTACCGCAAAAAAAAAAAAAAAAAAAAAGAACAGATTAGTGACTGCCAGGGTTAGAGAGAAGGTTTTACTATAAAGGGAAAGCATAGGAAAATTTCTTTGGAGTGACAGAAGCTCTATATTGTGGGGTGCGTACAAGTTTTGATGCATGTGGTAAAATCTCACAGAGCATGCACACAAACACAAAGAACGCACATAAAAGCTCGTGAAATCCTAATAAGGACTGTAGTTGAGTTAACAATAGACTAAGGTCATGTAAGACGCTACTGAAGAAAGCAGAATAAGAGGCAGAGTGGAAACTTTTTCTACTATTCTTACAACTTTTGTGTGAGTCTAAAATCATTTCCAAATAAAAGGTCAGAAAGATAGCTTTATAATTCATAGACTCTCTAGGGAAACCAGGGGAACCATATTTGGAGGCTCTGCTGCCAAGTATAGTTTCCTCCCTCCCTCCACCCACCCCTCAAAATGAAGCAATTACAATAGTAGGAGGTCCCCCACCCCAAACACTCATATCCCATCCCAAGAACACTTGCGGGTATGCCGCCAAAGGGTTGTGAAAACCTGAAAAGACAGACATAGTGAAAAGTATTTAAGAATCAGTATTTTAGACAAAGGTTATTGATAATTTTACTATTTATTTCTTCAAAATACCTTTACATGAGGATTTGAATAATGCACTTGAAATATATAGCTTAAGACTTAAAAAGCAATTTCATACTAATTCCTATTTATTAATTCTATTCTCCCTAGATTCAGCTTTGGAAATAATGATGTAAAATGGAAGGGGAAAAATAACTTTACATCTTGGTATTGATCCATACTCAATTTATTATAGCATTGTCTCAAAAATTATTATGCTTCGGCAATAAGACAATGACAGGCTTAACACAATTCTTGTGTGTGTGGGAGATTTTTTTTTTTAAACTACTTTTCAGGGCATAAGTAAACCTTGAATTTTTAAAGAAAAACTGTATCAATTCTAAATGCCTAAAATTAAGCCACATGCCTGTGATAATCCTTATTTCTTAAAAGTTTGTTTTTAATCTAGCTTTCTCTCCTATCTAAATATAGCCACAGGATTCCAGGAGTCCCCTTAGAAAATAATCACTATCTGAATTTTTTCCATCTAAATTTAAATTAATTTGAAATAGCTTAAAACTTTCAGTTAATCTTTCCAAATTTCATTTAAAAGGATAGGTTCAGATTTATGGTATTCTTATTTCAAGAAAAAGCAGAATTATAATACACTAACCATGAGTAAAGGATTCAGGAATTCTGACTTCTAATCTTACCAATTTCCCACCATCTAAGAAAGCATTCCTGATAGGTCACTTAATAATCCTTACCATTATTAGAAACAATTTCATCTCATTTGTAAATAAACCACAACCCCCCCCTCAAAAAAAAATGACTATGATACAGACAACAGTGATATAAATTCACTAGTCAATAAGGTCGAGAATTGAGTAAAATGGTTAAAATATAATTCTAGAAAAGTTCGTGGGTTTTTTTGTTTTTGTTTTCTATACTGGGTATTGAACCCAGAAGCATTGTACCTCCAAGCTACACCCCAGCCCAATTTTATTTATTTGGAAAAGGAGTCAGGTTACAGAATGCCTCGCTAAATTGCCAAGGCTGGCTTTGAACCTGTGATCCTCCTTTCTCAGCCTCCCAAGTACTGAGATTACAAGCATGTACCACCACATCTGGCTAAATTCGTGGTTTAAAATACAATCTGGTTAACAGTTCTTGACATGCCCATTTCGAAAATTCCATTAAATACTTATGAAATGTAGATAGTAAGAAAACTTAGAACATGAAAACTAAGAGTGAAGAAATCTGGGAGGAAATGAAACAAACTGCTTTATTGCTTATGCACGTTGTGCCAGGGCGGTACAGAAGTCCATTCCATTTTCTAGATGATTCAGTTCCAAGCCAGAAGGGAACTTTTGGCAGATAGCTGTTTTCACACAAGCAGAATATGGATAGGCCCCATTTTCAATCAGGATCTACTAGCTTATTCTAGGTCACAAACACAGTGCAGAAATTTTCTGCTTTTTAATGTATTAGGAATAAAATGAAACAGGATTCTATAATACATTTTGGCTTGACGAAGACCTGGTTCTTTTTTCAAGAATCTTTCTTAATTAAAGTTTCTGAAAATTATACAGACTTCTATCTTAGCCAAAGACAAACCTCAGGTATAAAGAAAAGAAAAATTGAAGAAAAATTAGAATGTTATTATCAATTTTTTGTTGATGGACATTTGAGTTGTTTTTAGTTTGAGGCTATTATGAATGAAGTGGTTATGAATATTCATGAACAAGTCTATTGTATACATATGTTTTCATTTCTTTTAAACAGTGAGGAGTAGGACTCTTGCATCATATGGTAAGTATATGTTTAACTTTATAAGAAATTGCTGCTGGGCATGATGGCACATGCTTGTAATCCCAGTACTTGGGGGGCTGAGACAGGAGGATCACAGGTTGACAGCCAGCCTCAGCTACTTAGTGAGACCCTGTTTTGTTTTTGTTTTTTTGCGGTACTGGGGATTCAACTCAGGGACATTCTACCTCCGAGCTATACCCCAGCCCTATTTTTTATTCTTTATTTTGAAACAGGGTCTCACTAAGTTGCGGTGTGCCTCACTAGGTAGCTGAGGCTGGCCATAAATACGGATCCTCCAGTCTCGGCCTCCCAAATGCTGGGATTACAAGCGTGCACCACCATGCCCGGCTGAGCCCCTGTTTCAAAATAAAGAATAAAAAATAGGGCTGGGAGTGTAGCTTGGAAGTAGAATGCCCCTGGGTTCAATCCCCTGTACTGAAAAAAAACTATTAAGTGATTCTGTGAAGTTGTTGTATCATTCTATACCAACAGCAATCCCTGAGAATATATCTTGGCAGCCAACACTTTGGTATCACTAGTTGTTGTTGCTTTTAGTCAATATAAATGTATAGTTGTTATTATCTCCCTGTGGCTTTAATTTGTATTTCCTTGATGACTAATTATGCTGAGAGTCTTTTTCACATACTTAAGAACATCAGCCCATCTGCCTTTCTACAGTATCTGTTCAAATTTTTTCCTCATTTTTGGGATATTTGTACAATGGAATACTACTCAGAAACAAAAAGAAATAAGACATAACAAATAATGAACTATAGAGACTTCTGGCTAAGCAAAAAAAGTCAGACACAAAAGTGTACCTACAGTGTGATCCTACCTATATACTCTTAAATAGGCAAAACTAACTACAATATTAAATATCACTCAGGGGTCACCTGGGACAGAGAGCTGAAGAAGACTGATTAACAAGATCATAAGATTACTTTCTGGGATAATGGAAATGCTTTATATCTTATATTGGATAATAGTTACATAAAGTGTGTACTTTTGCTAAATATTAGGGAAGTGTGCATTTAAAACCTGTACAGTTTAGTATATAAAAAGTATGTGTGAGTAAACAGTACATGAGTTACAGTACATTTCTTCAAACATCCTATCTGAACAATGTCTTATAAAAAAAGAAATGATGTTATTAGTTGTCCATAAATACTTGTTTTTTGTTTTTGTTTGCAGTACTGGGGATTGAACCCAGGCCATTCTAACTCCAAGCTACACTGCCAGCCCTATTTATTTTTTATTCTTTATTTTGAAACAGGTCTCACTAAGTTGCAGAGGGCCTCACTAAGTGCTGAGGCTGGCTGCAAATCTGTGATCCTCCTGTCTCAGCCTCCCAAATACTGGGATTACAAGTGTGCACCACCACTCTCAGCTTAATACTTGAGTTTTAAAACACCATCATAAATCAGGCGTGGTGGGGCACACCTATAATCCCAGTACTTGGGAGGCTAAGACAGGAAAATCACAGGCTCGAAGCTAGCCTTAGCAACTTATTGAGGCTATGGCAACCTAGCAAGACCCTATTTCCAAAAATAAAATAAAATAGTTTGGAGTATAGTTTGGAGATAGAATGCCCCTAGATTCAACCTCCAGCATGCCCTCCCCCCAAAAAACACCATCATAATTGAAACTATTACCTAACTTTGAAGTCTGTTCAGGGTTTCTTCTGGACACAAAAAAGTCTAAAAAACCCTGCCATTCTGAATTCATTTCCAGTTACTTTACAAAATTTCAACTGACCACTGAGGAGAAAATGAATTACTAAAAAGATACACTATTTCTGAGAAGTATAATTACTATTGTTTCTACCACTCTGTCCCTCAGATCCTTGGCCTCCTGAAAGTACCTTGGAATTATATTCCTAAAATGACCCTCATTGTTACTCAGCCCATTAATAATTTCTGGCTTCTGAGAATTATTTATCTGGTCTTTAGAGAGGCCATTAAACTTATGTTGATAAAATGTTTCGTATGCATGAAGGAGATTTCAGATCTTTGAGTAACATTTTAAATATCTAATGCTGTTATAAATTAGACCATACTATGAGAAACACAAGATAATTCTGTGGGGAAAAATACGTGCTTAAAATACAAGTCAAATGAACAAATGTTATGTATTCAGAAAGGAAAGGAAAGGGAAATAAAATTTAAATACATAATTATAGAATAAAAACTAAACACAGTACATATTTCAAGTGAGGAAAACCTGAAAAGTTAAAGCTCTTCCTAAGTATAATATTCAATAGTTACCTAATCAAGAAAAAATATTATATGTATGTATGTTTATTCATTCATTCATTCATTCATTATCCCTCTACCCTATACTTCAAGGAACACTATCAAGATTCTTTTGAGTTGTTTTATTTGAATAATATTTATTTGCACATGTATAAAAGATCTAAAGTAATTTCTGTCAATTCATTTAATAATAATAATTTTAGTTGTCTCAAATCATGCTATAACTTCATCAAAATTAATAATAACTCCTTTGTAAAGACTGCTGATCAATAAGGTATTTTAGTTTCAGGTGCAATAGTGAAGTCAGAACTGCATGCTTCAATCTCTTCCATTTGAATGCCTCAAACCAATGTCTTTTCAATGTATTATTCTACATAAAAAAGAACCCCTTAAACTGCAGCCCCATATTATTGTGAAGCATGTCTATGACTTAAAGGTAATTTAATCTTCTTAATATGACTTTCTCAATGATAGCAACATGAAACTATTACAGAAACCTTTATCCTTGATATCCTGTTTACCAAATACTAGGCAACGTTAAATACCTTTATTTTAGCATTTACTCATGTTATCTTGTGAAGTCAGGCACTTACCCACATATTTTGCATCTGTTTTTCTCTGCCCAGACTCTTAATTTTATTTAATCTCCCCTTTGACACAATTTAAAGAACTTTTTTCTCATATCCTTTACCTTGGCTAGAAATTTACTATCTTTCTGTTAATAAATAAATTAATAAAATACATTACTTCAATGCTGTAAGATATGGTTGTGACAAATAAGAATTTAACTCATCTCAGTCTGAGTTAAACATAGAGAGCTAACCAAGGGTGAATAAACGGGAAAAACAAAAAACAAACAAAAAAAAAAAACACTACTGTCTAGAAATATCTGACACTTAAATATCTGATTTGTTTTGTTTTTCCTATGATTTACTGAAATAAATGCACTTTTCCATAACTCATGCAGGCTAAATTGTACCCATCCCAACCTCTCTACTCACCACTGCCTACAGACAAAGATTTTTGTTCAACCCAAAGTCAAAAGCAAAAATAGCACTCTTAAGAAATAAGGTGTTAGACTTACTGGCTTACCTCGTCAATACCTATGCACTGGACAGTGGGGTTTCTACCATGAATGAAATGAAAAGTTATTCCCAAGCTGTCACAGGATTTTTTGCCAGTATGTTGACCTATCCTTTTGTGCTTGTATCTAATCTTATGGCTGTCAACAACTGTAGGCTTGCTGGTGGGTCCCCTCCTTACTCCCCCATATATATTTCTTGGATAGATTGCTGTTGCATGCTACAAAAAGAGGGAAATATGAACCAAGGAAATAGCTTGTTTTCCCGGAAGGTCCCCTTTGGGAAGACATATTGTTGTGACCTGAGAATGTTAATTTGAAGATGTGGGGCAGGGACCGTGACATTTCTATAGTCCCAGACGCACAGAATTATGGGAGAGAATGTTGATTTCTATACAGTGTGGTGTGCTTTTTTAATAATCATTTAATCTTGGGAAAATGAGGAAAAAAAATAAGAAAGAAGGTGTTAGAAAGAAACTGTTCAGAATCTACTTTGAACATGTGTTAACTGGGTTCTAGTCCAACAAAGCCTTGAGACGTATACACACACACATACACACACACACACACACACACACACACACACACACACAACTGCAGACAGGCACACACCACCCTCCCATGCAGGCATGCATGAGAAGGAGCTTCAGAAAGAGCCAAAGGTGCAACTCCACCTTGAGGTGTGGATTCCTGAAGCTCCTGCACTGGTTGGGTGACTCGCTGCCTCACAGGAATCTGTTATGGAACTAATGCAGAGCCTCTATCACAGTGAGTGCTAACCTAGGGTTTTTCCCACCAGACAGCCCCATCTTCCAAGATGAAGTTAGTCAGAAATGCTTATTAAGGCAACATGACACTTCCTGGTTTTGCACATATTGAGCTCGTTTTGCTTCTTCACAATGCTCATCTCAGGAGGACCTGACAATGATCATATCTTAGGCCCTGAATCTGTAACTTAAATGCTGCTGCCAGATGACTAATCCTGCTGCTCCCAAGCTTCCTGCCTTTGCCACAGCCTTATCCACCACACTCACAATACTCCAACTGTCAAGGTGACTGGCCTAAAATGAAGCTATATGCATGCTTATTTGAAAAGTGATGGAAAACTAAAAGAATGAACTGAAAGCACATAAAATTCTATTAAAATATGCTCTTAAACCTAGGGCTCCTCAGATTTTTTTAAGGGTCATAAATTATCGAAAAAAAATACCAAGGTTAAATACAAATGAAGAAATAAAAATAGGCTTTCTGATAGGCTAACAAGTCGACTTTAAAACAAACAAACAGGACATTAGATTTTTACTGCATTGTTATTACCATACTATACTAACCTTGTGTGTATACATTATAAAAATCATCCATTTGTGTTGCAAGGAATTATTTTGGACCAACACTGAAAACATAGTACCTGAAGTGAATTCCAAGTGACAAGCTCCTCATTAATCATCATTTTGAAGCATTCGTGCTTCAACATCGTCTTTTATCTCATTGTTTTAAAATTTCAAGTAAGTGGAGCATCCCAAAGATTTACCTGCAAAATATATCTCTGCCTCCCTTCTCAGCTCTTAGCATCTGACAATTGCCAATTTACTGTGAAAGGTCACAGTGGAAACAGGATTCTGCTGCACCTAAAAAAAATCCTGTTTAGCATAAAACACTGTCACTTGTATGCTAGCCATACAACATGGAAGAAAAATTCTATCAAGACAAAAATGTAAACAGTATTATTGTCATTGAAATTCTAACCTATTGGTTCTAATAAAGTTATTCTAAAGTCCTTTTTATATAGTAAAATATTAATTATAGTTTATACCTTTTTAATTATAACAATTAGTTAATTATAGTAATCACTTAGTCTGAAATTCTAAATTTCAGTAGACAACAAAGATACCAGGGGAAAAAAGAAAAAACTAATTTGTAGACTATGTGGAATCATCTTATAAACACCTCCATCAAAACTGTTTAATGAAACAAAATAAAGATCAGGGTAGAGCCAGGCGTGGTGGTGCACACCTGTAATTTCTGTACTTAGGAGGCTGAGACAGGAGGATAGGAGGACCACAGGTTTGAGGCCAGCCTCAGCAACTTGGTGAGATCCTCTGCAACTTAGCAAGACCCTGTTTCAAAATAAAAAGTAAAAAGGGGCTGGGGGTATGGGGGTGTAGCTCAGACGTCGAATTATCCTGAGTTCAATATCAATACCAAAATAATAATAACAATAATCAGGATAGGAATTCCAAATCCCTAGTATACATCCATCCTTCACTAGACATCTGACGAGTTGCAAGCCACTCTCTGAGCCTCATTTTCTTCCTATTTGGGATGAGGCTAGGAATGACACTCTACCACGAGGATCAAATCAGATTATACTTACTGCATATTCTATCTAGGATTATGTCATAAATAAAACCAATACCTAAAAGATGCTTTAAACTTTCATTTAAATAAAAAAATAACTTATGGGGGTTGGGTTTTGAAAAAGATGATCAATGAGTATCTTTAAAGTTTAAGAATAATAATAACAATAATATCTGAATATATTAAATAATATTAAATAATTATTATTCAGATATTGTTATTATTATTATTACTTAGATCTTCCATAAACTGAAAGTAAACTATTACTTCTAAAAGCTGGGCGTGGTGGCACATGCTTGTAATCCCAGTACTAGGGAGGCTGAGACTGGAGGAACTGGGTTCACAGTTAGCCTCAGCTACTTAGTGAAGTCCTCCACAACTTAGTGAGATCCTATTTCAAAATAAAGAATAAAAAATCGGGCTGGGGGTGTAGCCTGGAGGTAGAATGCCCCTGGGTTCAATCTTCAGTTAAAAAAAAAAAACACTGTACAAAAAATAACTTCAGGAAATATACCTTTTGAATTTAATATTTTCTTTTTGACTACATAAATTAGTGTAAAAATAGGGTTCTATAAATTTAAATTGTATGTTTGATGAAATACCATAGCTCAAATTATAATGCTAGATAGACTTTTAAAGCTGATACAAATCAAGATCTAGTCTTGTTGATAATAAAGTCTTGTAAATTAAGACTGGCATCTCTGCATCTTTCATCTTGTTCTGGTATCACATATCTACTTTAGATGATTATTTTGAAGCCAGAACTCAAGGAGCACAGACTTTCATTTTGAACCGATAAATCCTATCAGACAATCAAATGTAAAGAGACAGCTCTTTAAAATAGAGAAAATGAAAATGTAAAAGGACAACACTTCAAAATCCAGAAAAATGAAAATGTTGAGTGGCAGGAACTCTAACCACCAGTAGCAAAGCTTCGTGTTAAAGAATAACAAGGTTACTGTTTATAGGACAGGCTAGAGGAAAAGGAAGGAGAGACAGACTACAAATACTGGTATTGAATAGTCTGGCAAAAATGTAAAGCAAGGTCAGACTGTTAACAATGATCATTAGAATGCTAACAAAAAAAAAAACAAAAAACTTCTCACATTCACAATAAAAACACAGATGTCACAAACCATTAAATCCTCTAGCATTTGCTTACAGCTTACATAATAATGCTTAATGAACACTAAAATTGTAACACAAAATATTTTCCCAAGTTTCCCACACTAGAGATCTGTCACCTCATTAAAACAAAAGAATCTGATACATCAGTGCACTTATTCAAACGGACAAACTTAACAACTAGCCTGATAAAAACCTGTAGAGGAAAAAAAATACGAGTTGTGTCTCTGACTCCCACTTTATTTTATCGTTTAGATTCAAAGTCTGACTAGTAATAACCAGAATTTCTAATTAATCTTTTGTTCCAGATATTACCTTAGTCAGTTCCTGTACTACTATAAGGTTTTGTTCTATTTTCCATAACTTTCTTCAAAGTCACAAAACTACAATGGTCTCTTCTCATTCCTATCCTCTGTAGGATTTAATATGCCTATTTCCTCCTTGGAATTCTCTACCCTCTTTGACCTTCCCAAATAATAGACCCTTTGAGCTCTCTTCATCTTTCCTGAACTTTCCTTTTCAGATTTCGTCACTTTCTCTTTCTTTCATTTGCCCTGTAATTATGAACAACCCCTAAAGGTCTGTCTTCAGTCCCCCCTCTCTCCATTTCATATTGCCACCTTGACTCTCATCCAATTTCATCATAACTTTGAGTAACTGTCTTTTCTATCCCCAATCTCATTTATGAATGTTAGAATTGCATTCTTAATTATGTGCCCAATATCTCCACAGGTGAGTATTTCAATGCCCCCTCACTAAACATGTCCAAGACTAAAATCATTGTTCTATAACTCCCAACACCCAAAGAGGACTATTATTATCACCAAAGCTATTTTCCCTTTTTCCTCCAATTGACCCCAATCTGATACCAGGTCCCCATGAGTTTTGGTGCAGTCCTAGCCATCCTCACACTCACTCAGAAGCAGGCTATAGCCATCTCACACCAGTATGCTCAGCTGAAACCATTAATGAAGTGAACTCTGATAAAGGCTAGCAGGCATCCAAAAGCCTTGTCTTCATTTGCTGTCTTTTTCCAAACCAACCCAGGCCCAGCCAAGGTCTTTAGCTGAACACAAAATAAGCTAACCCTGGCTGATTACTGGAAGAGTTTATTAAAAGATCACTGGGCATCTCAGAGAAATGTTGGGAAGATGAAGAACTGTGTTTAAAGTTAAGTTGCTTTTAAGTTTAGTCCATCATCATTTATCTTGTTAATTCAGCCTTAGACTGTTATGGTTTGGATTTTAAATATCCCCCAAAACTTCATGTGTGGGCAATACAAACAGGTTCAGAAACAGTACATGGCTGGAGGAGATGGTCACTGAGGATGTGGCCTTGAGGATGTGTCGGTCCCTGGCTTCCCTCCCCACTCTTTGTGCTCCTGCTGTGTGGTTACTCCTCCTCCACTATGCCTTGAAACACTGCTGCTGTGGTACTTGACTTGGAGTTGGCAGATTCTGGGCTGAACTCTGAAACCTTGAGCCCCAAATAAACCTTTCTTCCTCTAAATTGTGTTTGTCAGGGATTTTGTTCACAGCAATGAAGAAGCTGACTAAAACAGCCTTCTTTTTTAAAAAGTCACCTTTGACTAATATAAACTTTCCCTTTCTGTGTTACCTTCCTAAAAATCCTCCATGTTTTATGGTGCTCTACCTAGTTATTTTCTCCATTCAATCCTACTATTATGACAATTGTATACAGCCATTTTTTAAATCTTCTTATTTATAAATACCTCCTATTCTCCTTTGTTTGGTGAGGCATTTATTTTACACTATAATTTTCCTCAGAGCTGCTGTAGCAACCTTCTGACTATAAATATTCATTTATTCACAATAAGGAAAATTTCCTACTAAAATAATGATTTCTAATTTTTGTGTTCTAATAGATTAGCAAGGATCTAGATGGCTGCATTCATACTTGTCAAATGAAAAAAATACATAATTCTTTTTCTTTAGTAAAAAATGATTGAATAAACTAATGAACTTTTATCTTTGTTTTAAAGATTAGTCAGTGTTACTTTCAGTGTTTAACAAATTAGAGATCTCTTCCTTCTCTGAACTGGCAAAGCTCTTGATTATTGAGTGATGTTTTTATTATACTAATTGTTGTCTGTTCGTGTCAACCAGAAGAGTATTCATATGAAGAATCTTGACTCAAACTACTTCTATTATACATCTCATATGTAGAACACTTAAGAAATATTTGCTCACATATTCCACAAATACTGAGTGGGACACCAGGTTAGATGCCAGAATCATATGTAGAACAGTCCTAGCAGGCTGATTGGCAATAAATAAGGTAACCAAGGAACTTTGATATTAAGAAGCAATGCTTCATGACCTACTATCACCAGCTATTTAAAATATATGGTTTCTTTACCAGGGTAGTGACAAATGATTCAATATAAAGGATTATTTTGTAAGTACATACAACTTCTGCAAGTAAGTATTGCTTCACATAAACACTGAAGATAAACTAAGTTCTAATTAAAAGAATACTGAGAAGTTGTCAACATGCCTCCGATTAGGGAGGGAAAAAACAAAGCTTTAATCAATCTTTTCTTTAAAAACTCTCCTTTGAAAGGAAAGTTTTATTTTATTTTATATCACTTATGAACCACTATAGAATACTTCTCTCTCATTTTTCTCATTTCAGTAGTTGACTCAATACACATTTGTTGAATTTTTATAATATGCAATGCAATATAATAAGCACTGGAAATCCAACATGGAAAATGAATGATTTATTCCTTTGGATCTATGTTTCTTGACTGTTCATGTTTTTCAAAGAGATATCATCTGTGATCATTCTTTGCAGAGGATATGAAAAGTGCCCTCTTGACATTCTTCATTCTGATATGATTTGGGCTCTGAACAAAATTAACAAACTAAAAAAATTTTAAGACACATGATCACCTCAAAAGATGAAGAAATACTCAAAAAGTATTAGACACAATTCAATATTCATTCATTATTCTCCACCTAAAGCAAAAAAAAAGAAAAAGTCTAAACAAACTAGGAACAGAAGGCAGTTTCCTTAACATGATAAAAGGGAATCTTTGAAAAATGTAGAGTTAGCTGGACATGGTGGTGCACACTTGTAATCCCAGTACTTAGAAGGCTGAGATTGGAGGATCGCAGGTTTGAGGTCAGCCTCAGCAAGTAGTGAGACTCTCATCAACCTAGTGAGACCCTGTTTCCAAATAAGAAATAAAATCAGTCTGAGGATGTAGCTCAAAGGTAGAATGCCTCTGTGTTCAATCCCCAGTACCAAAAAAAAAAAAAGAAAGAAAGAAAAATGTATAGTTAATACCATACTTAAAAATGAAAGACTAAATGTATTCCCCACCCTCATCCCTAAGATTAGGAACAACCCCAGGAAGTGTACTCTTACTATTTAACATCATAGTGGAGGTCCTCACCAGTATAATCAGCAAGAAAATTAATAAAAAACATATAGATTGGAAGAAATAAAACTATCTTCATTCACAGACTACAAAGGTACCTATGTAGGAAATAGAAAAGAATCTACCAAAAAGCTACTAAAATTAATGAATGTGTGTAGCATAGTTCTAAGATACAAATTAATTTTTAAATCAACTCTTTAAATTTACTAGCAATAGAAAATTAACAGTGAAAAATTTTAAATGCTATTTAAACATTAAAAATAAATATTTAGAAATTAACAAAATATGTGTTGGGGCTAGGGATATAGCTTAGTGGCAGAGTGCTTGCCCACCATGCACAAAGCCCTGGGTTGGATCCCTAGTACCAACAACAACAAAAAAGTGAAAAATTCCTACACTGAAAACTACAAAACATTACTGAGAAAAAAATTTTTAAACTCAATAAATTAAATACCATGTTTGTAGATTAAAACACTCATAATTCCCTCTAAATTGATCTGTAGACGTGATACAATCCCAGTCAAAATCCTGGCAGTCTGCTTTGTAGAAATTAGCAAGCTGATTCTAAAATATATATGGAAATACAAAGACCTCAAAAAGCCGAAACAATTGTGAAACGATCAAAGTTGAAACACACTACCTGGTTTCAATACTTATTAGAAAGCCGTAGTGACCAACGCAGGATGGTGTCATCATAAAGGCAGACATATGCATCAATAAAATAAAGCAAAGTACAGAAACATACCCATGTTTGCATATCAAATGATTTTTTTGAAGAGATGAAAAATGGGAAATCCAATGGAAAAAAAGAAAGTCTTTTCTACTAGTGATGCTGAAACAACTTAAAATCAATATGGAAAACACATGGACATTGACCTTTCCCTCATAACATATTTAAAAATCAACTAAAAAGGGACTACAGAACTAAAAATAAGAGCTAAAACTATACAATCCTAAGATAATATAAGAGAAACTATTTGTCTTCTTGCATTAGGCAAATACTTCTTAAATGGAAAGTGAATCATAAAAGAAAATTTGATTAAATTGACTTAAAACTTTCAAACTTCGCTTTTCAAAAGATGTCAAAACAATAAAAAGGCAAGTTGCAGACTGGAAGAAAATATCTGCAAAATCCATACACATGTATATGCAAAACATTCATCTTTGTGTGTATATATGTGTATGTGTATACACAAATAACTTTAATCTATATAAGTTATAGACAGAACTCATAAAAACCAATAACAAGAAGATAGCTAATTTTATAAATGGGCAAAGAATAAGAACAAACACTAACAATGAAGATATATGAATTACAAATAAGAACTGAAAAGGCATTCAATATCATTAGTGATTGGGTATATACAAGTTAAAAGTACAATAAGATATCATCATACTAGGATGATTAAAATTTAAAACTCTAATATCAACTTTTGGAAAGGTTGTAGTTATTGGAACTCATATGCTAATAGTAGGAATCTAAAAGGATCTAGCTACTTTGGAAATAATTTGGTAGCTCCTCATAAAATTAAACCTAACTTAAACATATTTATCATACAACCCAGCAATCTCACCCATAGGTATTTATCCAAATGCTTACAGCAGTTTTATGCATAACAGCCAAAAATTATAAGCAATTTAAATGTCCATCAAGTGAGAATTGGCTAAACAAAATGTGGTGCATTCATATAATAGAATTCTATACAGAAATAAAAGGGAATTAACTACAAATACATGAAAAGGCATGTATAAATATTAAAAAGATAATGCAGATCAGAAGAAGCCAAACACAATGCACCAACAAAAAAAAAAAGAGAAAGCCAAACAAAATTATGGTAACAGAAAACAGATGAGTGTTTGCCTTTAATAGGGGGGTATAGGGAGGAGAATAACTGCTAAACAGCACAAAGGAATTTTGTAGGTGATAGAAATGTATCTTGATTATAGCTGTGTTTATATAGCCATATACTTAAGTCAAAATTTGCCCAACTCTACATTTAAAATCCATGAATTTTATCATATATAACTTAAACTCAATAAAGCTGGTTTTAAAATTCACAAACATACTGAGCGCCATGATGCACACCTATAAACCCAGTTACTTAGGAGACTAGGCTAACATCACAAATTTGAGCCTAACCTGGGCAACATAGTGAGCCTAGTCTAAACAAACAAATAAATAAAGGGGCTGGGGATGTAGCCCAGTGACAGAGTGTCTTCTTAGAAAGCACAAAGCCATGTGTTTGATGCCCAGCATCACAAAAAAATTAAAACAAAGTAAATAAAATTCACAAAATAACACTAATAAAAACATTGTCATTGATCATCTTGTAAAAAGAACACAAAAGAAATAATTATTAAAAGTAAAAATCAGAAGCCAGGCGCAGTAGCGCACACCTGTAATCCTATTTGGGAGGCTGAGCAGGAGAATCGGAGGTTCAAGGCCAGCCTCAGCAATATAGGAAGGCCCTCAGCCCCTGAGAAAGACACCATTTCAATAAAATAAAATAAAATAGGACTGGGGGAATAGCTTGGAGGTAGAATGCCCCTAGGTTCAGTCCCCAGGAAAAATAGAGCACATAAATATTAAAAATAACCTACATACATTACTAAAGTATAATATGGCCCGATTTAATTTAGTCTACTCTATATTTATTTCCCAAGAAAATGTTACAAATCTGTAACAAGTGAAAAAAAATCTACTTTTATTTCAAATAGCTTCTATTCTGTTTGATGGCTCGTTTGGTAGTCATAGAGAGAGTGTATCTGGTCCTGAAGGAACAGACTGTGAAATCAGGAGTGAGGGATTCTTCCGTGAATTGGGGCCTTGCAGCTTTTGAAAAGGAGGCCCCATGGTGAGGCGCTTCTTAAGAAAATGTCAGTTTCAATGTCTCAGACACTAAGCATGCCCTTAAAGAGAAATACTAAGCACAGTTAGAGCAAACAGACTAATAAGGGAAAAGAAGACAACTGACATTATTCCTTGCTCCAGTGTTCACCCACATGTACACACACGCACACACAACGGGAATGAGAGCTTTCATAATTTCCAAAGGAAAGACACAGAATAGCCTGCAATACACACAAAAGACACAACAGTTTTCTATTAATAAAACTTAACCTAGAATCAACAAGATATATATAATTTGAACTTCAGCATTCAATTTTCTCATAATTCTCAAAGTATCTGTTCTCTACCAAGAAATAAAATATAATCAACATTTGGAACTTTTTTTTAGGGAAGAATTACATATGTTCATAAAAACAGACATTATCTAAACTGAAGACAAAGCCTATCCATTGCCTCTAAGCTACTTTAAATTGAACTACCTCTTAGTGCCTAGATGCATCTTCCTAGAGGTTGTTAATTTACTTTACTATAGGATTTTGATAATCCAGCAGTGTCATGGGATAAAGGAGTTATAAACACAAAATTAAAGAGGATGTTTGTGTGTTTGTATGTGTGTGTTGCAATGAGCCATAGATTCGTATCCAAACACACTGAATTATGAAGCCTGAAATATGCTGACATGTTCTACTATCATGATAAATAATAAACCAAAAGTATATGTAAATAATTTATGAGCCTATAATATGAAACCTTGAAAGTCCATAATATTTTTAAAAGATACTCACAATATCCTATTTTACACTGATTTTTCTCTCTAAAATATGATGGGTTCAAATATATGGTATTCCTACAGGTTGAAAACTTAATGAAGGCAAAATAAATGCCAAATTACTGGCTAGTCCAAAAACAAGCAACATGATAGCTTTTTAAAGTCATTCAAGGATTTTGTACTTTCAACAATGGTACTTGTAAGAACTGCAACCTAAACTGGAGGAAACATGAACTACATTTAGTCACAAAAACACAATGAAAAAGAAAAATTAAGATCAGCCAATAAAAATTACAACTATGGTTCATCCACAGAAACAGAAAGAACCACTGGGTTTCCACAGATGCGATTCAATACTCAGGAGATGTCCTCACTCAACAGTCACCTGCCATGAAAATCATCAAACCAGGCCTAACTGCCCTACTTACAAGACTACGATGTTTTCCAAACTCAATTACATCTGCAAAAAATTTAAAGTATATGGGGGTTATAAACCATGATTTATTTTCTTCCTATACACCTTTGCAAAAATATAATAAAATCTTCTGACTTGCCAATTTACTCCATACCCTCAACTTACTTTCTCATAGCATTTATTATGCAATTTTTCTGCAATATTGCCACATTTTAACACCCTAACTAAATAGCATACTTTATTGTGCCAAACTTAAAACTGTTGAGAAATACTGGTCACACTTTCCCAAGAACAGGCCATATTATATTGATAATCCCTTCAAAAACTTAATAATGTGCTTATATATATGTGTATCATTATATAAGTAACAACATATTTATTGATATAACTTATTAATATGCTAATTTTATTGTGTATTACATTGTATAATATTAATATGTCTTTCAAGGAAAATCCAAGAAATAATAAAGGAAAACTGGAGAGTGAGTGTTTAAGTCAAAAAAACACTTTGCATGTACCTCCTATATACCAAATACCATTAACTAGGAAACAGGAAATGAATAACTACAATTAGAGTAAGTTCAAATAATGCTTCAACACCATATGAAACTGAAGGAGAAAATACAGTTTTAAATTAATTTCTCACCCATAGTGTGTGTGTGTGTGTGTGTGTGTGTACACTGTGTACTGCCCCAGGCCTAACCCACAATATGCAACTAATAAACATTTGCTGAAGGATAAGCAAATTCCTTAGCCAAAGTGTTATGAAGTAACAGTGGAAACATAAAACACGGGAGTCATCAAGGTGAAAAAATAATTACAATGACTTTCAGTACGTCATTTTTTCAGCCATCTTCAAAAAGTACAGATTATTTCCTTCTTACTATTTTAAACAAAACTCATAAGTAGTCCAAAGGATTAATGAAAATATACTTATGAAGCCTTAAGCTACTCAGAAGAAAAGACTATAAATGCAAATTGTTATTCTCCTTCTTTGGGAATATAGCTGCTCTGCCAAAATTCAAAGCTCTATTAGCTTTTTTTTTTCTCAAAGATTGAATATTATTTTGTTTATATTATTTTAGCTCAATAATCAATGTGATAACTCTGAAATTCCTGATGGAATGGATATAGCTGATAATATTCTGGTTACCAATCTTGCTTACTATTTATTCTGTTTCAAATTTATGAGGAAGTAATCTGTCTTCTATATCTTCTTGCAGGCTCAATTCTCTATTTTCTAGATCATTACCCCATTCACAGTTCCATTTAGTAAGCTCATTGACATCGTTCACCTGGATATTTTGCAACTTATCAAATATAATCTTGCATATCAACAAAACAGCATCACAAAAAACAATCATAATTTTTTTAAACCTGTGCTTACGTGCTTTCCATAATATTTCTTAAATCTCATAACTATATAATAAGTTTCTGTTTTTAAATACAGGCATATAAACACTGACATTCACCTAATACTGTGTTTTTAAACATACTATAAAAATAAAATCTTGAAAACTGAAAATATTTTATACAAATCAACAAACTTCAGAAAACACTTATATTCTCAGTGCCCCTATGAATTTTAAGCAAAACCAAGCCTGAACATTTATTCTCAGTTCTGTCGTTCCTTGATTATGTCTAGTACCAACTAGTCTCAGACAAGTTTTATTTGTTTTTATTTTTATTGTGAACTTTTACATTATTCTTGAGAAGACTTCAGGTAGTATTTTCTACATTACTCTAACTTTAGTATATAGGCTGCCTACTTAGGTTCACAGGCTTTTCTCTGTCACTTGAATAAAGACATACAGTCGTAATAGGAATTTTATTTCTGAAACATAAGATTTTCAATGCATTTAAATCAGAAGATAGATTCTGTACTCCCTGACAAATTCCTGAATGTATATGTGCAATTAATTAGACATGCAGTAAAATTTGGAGGCACAGAATTAGAACCTGATATATGAAGAATATTCACCTGACTAAATGAAGTGGGCAGGAAGGCAAATGACAAGCCTTCTTGCCAGTCAAGGGTATGAACAAAGAATAATAAACAAGGAGAGAACTTAAAAATAAAAACAGCAGTGGTCTTTCTACCCATTCTCCCCCCCCCCCCAATAAAAAAGACAAGATCAAGGAATTGCTTAGATCTAAGAGCAAGCCTTACAAAGATGACATCTGTAAAATTCTGTGCAATTCCCAAACCAAGTTTTGATCACTGTCTATTCTGTGTTGCCTCTTAACACACTTCTCTTTTCATTGGCTACAACATATGACAACCATTCGCATCTCTCCGCCATGGCTGCCTCCTCTCCCACACTCCAAGCACCCCGAAAGCTTCATCAAACCTGTGTCCCTGTGTTTTTCCTGTCATATAGTGAATACTCAAGAAAGTTACTGAACTGAACTGGAATAAAAATCCTTTTTCTAAACATTATACAATTGTGACAAAAATAAATGATAGATATAAAAGAAAGTCAAATTGAGACACTTTTTAATATTTATTCTTCCTTTGGCACATAATTATGGGGTGATTTAATATAAGATGTGGCCAACCCTATTTCTATGAGCTAAAATTGGTTTAATCAATACAGTGTTTTATGTTGGTTTAAATTCTCATGTCATATATTGTTGTGTATCTTTCTCTCCAGTTCTTTCTCATTTCCTCTCATTAATGATGAATCAGAAAACTGAAACTCAAGACATATTCGTACATAATCGTTACTTTTCAATGTCCAGTCACTGATAAAAAATTATACTCTCAACACTTAATCAATCCTGTAACATTTTTCCTATTCCTAGCTCCCCCTGTGCAAAATTTTTAAATTGGAAAACTAACAGGTGATACATCTTTCTTTGTAGTCACTGAATAAATTTTTGCTCTATGTGAGTAGAACTGTCAAAGATTTGAATTTACAAGTACCTCCTCACAAAACTATTTCAGTATTCAGCTGTTTCCTAGCAACTGAAACTGCTGGTATTTTCTCATCACAAGTAGGCTATAGGGATAAAATTTGTGTTTCAATGCACTAAGGAGTCAATGAAAAATAAAGCATAAAAAATGTATAAAACTATTAAGTATTTTCTAGCCTACCTAGGTGAAAGCTTTAAAATGGGTAATTATAACTCCTAAATGTGATAAATGATCTGGGAAGTAGGAGTCCCTTCAAAGAAGTGGGGAGGGGGGTCTTATCTTTTCTGTGAATGAGAGGGAAAAAAACTCAGAAGTGGACACAAAGATAACCTAAGGATTACTCTGGGGAGTTCTACCATGAAGAATGAAGCTGTGTCTCTTAAGGTAGCTAGAGTTCAAACCCAGTTTATGTAAAATATAAAATGTACACCTTACATACTCTAGAGAAAAACTGTCGAAAGAGCAACAATTTGAATCACTGCAGCCAACTTCATAGTTCTTCAGAAGAATTCTGAGGTCATAAACATTTGCAATTGAGATTTTGAAAATATTCTCTGCAGGTACAACACTTGGCACACATTATCAGGTACTTTCCTCCTTTCTTTTATAAATAGTATGCTGAAGTGCGACCCCATTTAACTTTAGTTTTCTCAACAAATTGGGAGAATGTAAACAGGTGGCTCTCACAACACCACATCCTGAGCACCTACTCTTCCCAAGGCACGATACTGGACATCAGTAATTAAGACAATTAAGTTGAATCTACATAATCTCCAACCTGGAACTGCTGAAGTGTTTAAAAGGGAAACACCTGCTTGAGGGTGAATTCCAGAGAACAGTATAAGGGAGAGGTATTGGATTGGACCTGGGGAGAAATAATAAACTATAGTACAAAAGGCACTGAACTCAAGGAGCTACAGGAGACCTATAATGAAGGGCATGCATCCTTCACTAATTAGCTGGGTGAGTTTTGGTAAGCCACTCAATCTCTATGTCTGAACTTGCATAGTCAGAATGAAGAGGCCTGGTTGGCAGATATTAAAGAACGCCTCGGAAAAGAAAGCACTGTGCTAAGCACTATCACACATCCTGGGACAAGGGAGTGCATCTGTTACAATCTGGGAGGTGATCAGGCTACAGTTAACAATCCTTTGGATTCATCCATGTTGTACAAATGACAGGCTTTCATCCTTTTTTAAATAGCTGAATAATATTTCGCCTTGTATATATACCACATTTTTTTTTACATTAGTCCATTGATGGACACTTACATGGCTCCCTTGTCTTGCTATTTTGAATAGTGCTGCAATGAACACTGGAGGGCAGGTATCTGAACATACTGATTTCCTTGCCTTTGGATACAGACCCACAGTGGGACTACTGAATCATATGGTATTTCTATTTTTAATTTTTTGAGGAACCTCCATACTGTTGTCTATAAGAGCTGTACTAATTTAGATCCCCACCAACAGTATGTAAGTTTCCCTTTCTCCACATCCAAACTACCCTTTGTTACTATCTTTTCAATTATAGCCTTTCTGACTGGAGTAAGCTGATACCTCGTTGTGGTTTTGATTTGTATTTCCTTGATGATAGTGAGATTGAACATTTTTACATACCTATTGTTCATTTGTATATCTTCTTTTGAGAAATGTTCATTTACAATTTAGCCCTTTTAAATTAAAATTGGATTATTTTTAATTCGGTAGGCTGAGACTGGAGGATCCGGGTTCGCGGCCAGCCTCAGCTACCTAGTGAGGCACTCCGCAACTTAGTGAGACTTGGTTTCAAATAAAGAATAAAAAATAGGGCTGGGGGTATAGCTCAGAGATAGAATGCCCCTGAGTTCAATCCCCAGTACCGCAAAAATAAATAAATAAATAAAACGTAAAATTGGATTATTTTTAAAAAGCTAGGCATGGTGGTGCATGTCTGTAATCCCAGAACTTGGGAGGCTGACATGGGAGCCTCATAGGTTCAAGCTTCTAATATTATTATGTAAAGCAAAGAAGTGTTATTTGTCTCATTCTTTTCCCTACCTGGTTATCAAACTACTGTGTCATAGATCCAAACCTACCCTTTTTCCCTGCTCTGAAACTCTGAACCTCAGAGTTTGAAGATCTCAATTTCTTGATTACTGACTCCTTACACAAGCACAGTTATCATCAAAAGGTCCTAAAAACTATAAACAGAAAACCTAAGATCCACCCATGGCTCCAGCAACTACTAGCAACATCCCCTAAGACAAATGACTTGGCCTCTGAGCTACATTTTCCTCATCTGTGTAGTGCAGATTGCCAATTCCCATCTATAGCAGGGGCCTGTTGGGAAGATCATATAATACATGCACAAGCAGTTAACGAACAAAAGGTTGTATTCTCATACCATGTCTACCAGTTCAACAGAACTCAACTGAGCGCTGGCCCCATGCACCAGATGTTAAAACAGAAAGGAAGTATGAATTAAGATAGCCCTTACTCTTTGCTTATATTTTAGTTGGCAAGAAAAACATAATGAGAATGGTTTCCTCCTGGCTTACTGGTGTGCAGAGCATGGTGGGAGCACAGAGGAGATATAATTAGCACACTCTTGGGAATTAAGGCAGGGTTCCTGGAGGAAGCAGGGCCACAGCTGAGTCTCAGTGGGCCCATCAGGTGAGAAGAGAGTTCCCATCAAAGGAGAAGGTCATGTCAAAGCATTTTCAAAAGCTAGACTAGTTATAACAACCACATGATTACAGGTTAAGAACAAGCTTTCAGATGTCGCCTGGGGTAAAACTCTTCGGTCAATTTACAACTTCCTCCAGCACCATTTATTTCATCATCTACCATGAATTAAAATGCTTTTGAAAATCTACTGTAGGGCACTTTTTCTCATCCTATAAGAATATTTCCATTTATAAAACTGAAATTGTTCAATTACATATTTCAAGGTCAAAAACTCCCTCACTGGTAAGGACAGTAATAACGATACCATAGCAACAGGTTTCAAAGTCTACTTCACCAACAGGTCTAAAAAAAACTCCTTCCCTTCCTTCCTGCTCCCCTCCACAGCTGTCAGGACACTTCCCAGGCAACACATATTACTGCAACTCTTCTGCAAAAGGCAAAGGGCTGTCTGGACCTCGTCTCAACCAGGCATGGCCCTGACCCACAGGAGAAAGCCAAGTACCGCTTAACACTGTCCCTCTTCTATCAAATCCAAGACACCAGGGCCAGAACTCTCCACAGTAAGCAGGACAAATTCATTTAAGGTAAACCTGAATCCACTGAAACTAAACATAGAATTGCAGAGTATTCTATGCCCTACAATTTCACTATGAGACACATAACCAATAGAAATGTGTTTGCCAAAAGATGTACTGTAAGCAGGGCGTGGTGGCACACGCTTGTAATCCCAGCATTTGGGAGGCTGAGACCAGAGGATCCGGGTTCGCGGCCAGCCTCAGCTACCTAGTGAAGCACTCCGCAACTTAGTGAGACCCAGTTTCAAAATAAAGAATAAAATATAGGGCTGGGGGTATAGCTTGGAGGTAGAATGCCCCTGAGTTCAATCCCCGGTACCACAAAAAAAAAAAAAAACGTAATTTTCACAATAGTAATATTGGTAATAAAGGAAAGAAAATACAAATGCTGCCAGGCATGGTGCATGCTTGTAATCCCAGTACTTGGGAGGCTGAGACAGGAGGATCAGAGTTCGCAGCCAGCCTCAGCTACTTAGTGAGGCTCTCCACAACTTAGTGAGGCCCTGTTTCAAACTAAAGAATAAAAATAGGGCTGGGGGTGTAGCTTGGAGGCAGAGTGCCCCTGGGTTCAATCCCCAGTACTGAAAAAAAAAAAACAAATGCCTGTCAATAATACAATAAGTAAATAAATTGTGATAAATCCAGAGTTAGGATGAATCAAAATCATGCCGTCTAATAGAATCCAATCAACACAGGCTACTTCTATGACATTCTTGCTTAACATGTAACTTTAATCTAAACATGTAGAAACATCAGACAAACTCACAATGAGAGATGTTTTACAAAATAACTATCTTATAATCCTCAAAAGTAATAACTGGTGAAACTTGAATGGGGGTCTAAGGATTAGATGGAATTACCATATCAACATTAACTGCCTTATTTTGAGAGTGTAATCATGGGAGAAATGTCATATTTATAAGAATGACACTAAAAAGTACTGCGGTAATAAGACATTGTTAAATGATTCAGAGAAAAAGTTACTATTTTTTACTTGCAATATTTCTGTAAGTTTGTGATTATTTCAAAATTTTTTAAATTAATTTTCTTTGTGTATATACGGTACTAAGGATTGAACCCAAAGGAGTTCTACCTCTGAGCTATATATACCCAGTTCTACTTTATTGTTTAATTTGAAACAGGGTCTCACTATGTTGATGAGAGTCTTTCTACTTGCTGAGGCTTTCCTCAAACCTTCAATCCTCCTGTCTCAGCCTCCCAAGTACTGGGATTACAAGTGTGCACCACCATGCCCAGCTAAAATTAATTTTTTAAAAATGTATGTTGGATGGGGAAGGATAAATAGCAGAAAGGGACGAAGAATGGAATTTAAAGTTCATATATTTCTTATCAACAAGACATAAAACTGAAATGCAGTTTGTTGAAAATGATTTTATTGCAAACTTAGGAACTCAAAGAATTTTGTCTTTTCTCTCAGTGTGTTTAAATCCCCATCTCCCACCCAAAAAGTAGGAAAAAAGAGGTAAAATTTGTTATAATTTGCCAAATATCCTTTCTACACTGTATTATTGGAAAGATAAGTTGGATAGCAGACATACATAAAATACCTTGAATTATCTGAAAGAAAAATGCAGAGCAAATACAAAAAAAAAAAAAGGTGCTTTCAAGGCAAATTTATAAAATAGTTAAAACGTATTAAAAACTTACTTAAACTTTACAATACACAAAATCAGAAATGGCTTTGAAGCCCACAAAGTAAAAGAACTTCAGATTCACTTTCACAGTTATGATTAAATTACTTAGACATTAGCCAGGCATAGTGGTGCACAGCTGTAATTCCAGGACTTCAGAGGCTGAGGCAGGAGGATCAAAGGTTTGAGACCACCCTCAGCAACACAGTGAGATCCTCAGCAATCTATAAGATCCTATTTAAAAAAAAAATTTTAAAAGTACAGGGGGTAGAGCCCAGATATAGTATGTTCCTGGGCTCAATTCCCAGTACCATAAATAAATAAATACATAAAATAAATAAGGCATTGAACAACTTGGCTTGAATAGAAATTACAAAATGAAAGTCTTCTTACATTTAATATACATTAAGTTATACATTAGGTGTCTACTGTATAGCAGATAATGGTTGTCTACCTCCCCAGTATCATTCTCCTCTCTCCATTCCTAGCAATCAATCTGCCACATCTGTTGGTATTTCAGAGAAAGGCTGACTCTCAGCAACCATAATCCACCAACTAAAAAGACAGACACATGACCTTAGGCTAGGCAAGCCCCTTGACCACAATAATTAGTTAAGTGATAGGCATATGATACAGGTTGAATTAAGTCCCCCAAAAAATTCTTATGTTGAAGCTCTAGCCCCTAGTAGCTCAGAATGTGTCATTATTTGGAAATGGGGTCATTGTACTTAGGCACATATACTTAGTTAAGATGAAATCACCCTGGAGTAAGGGGGGGGGCCTAATGTAACATGACTGGTATCCTTATGAAAAGTAGAAATCTGGGACACACAGGAGAGCACCATGTGAAGATGAGTTATACGAGAATCTGAAAGAGAGGCAGGACAGAGGCTTCGCTAGCACTTTCAGAGGGAGTGCAGACATGCTGACACCTTGATTTTGAATCTCCACCCTCCAGAACCATGAGACAATAAATTTCTGTTGTTCTACCTAGTTTCTGGCACTTTGCTATGGCAGCCCTAAAAACTAATACAGGATTTGACTTAAGCCATTTCAAATACAGTAAATATTAAGCCTATGAATAAAAATTTGGGGACAAGAAAAAAAAACACTTTTTGAATGGTATGCCTAATGGATGTAGCACCTGACCTCAATCACTTCTGCTACCAGGAAAGCAAAAGGACAAGACATATGCATAAAGGTAAAAACCACTGCAGAGAAATAACTGGAACATTGAGCAAGCTATGTATGAAGTTCCTACTAATTCATCTGAACTGCCCAATTTCACGAGCTAGCAGATCCCATTTAATGGTTAGGATAACACAGGTTGCTTTTGCAGCTGTAAAAAGAAAAAACTAATGCAGACACTGAACGAGGTACCAAGATGCTTTCTGCAGCCGGACATGGTAGCACACACTTATAATCTCGGTACTTGGAAGGCTGAGACAGGAAAATTGCAGGTTCAAAGCCAGCCTCGGCAACTTAGTCAGGCTCTGAGCAACCTAGTGAGACTCTATTTCCAAATAAGAAATAAAATTGGGCTGGGGGTGTAGGTTGGAGGTAGAATGCCTCTGGGTCCAATCTCCAGTACAAAAAAAAAAAAAAAAAAAAAGATAGTTTCTGCTACTAGTAACAGAATTCCACTCAAATATGAGTTTCTAAATTAGTTACTTAAGAAACTGAAACTTTGGGCTGGGAATGTAGCTCAGTAGTAGAACACTTACCTAGCAGGTGTGAAGCCCTAGTTTAATCCCCAATACAGAAAAAGCAATGTTGAAATTTCATTATCCCATATAATAAGAAGTCTTGGTGGTTCCAGGGTTGGTTAATTTAGCAACTGAGTGACATCAATGGAGACTCAAGTTCTTCCCATCTTTCTATGAGTCTATCTTCAGCACACTGGGCTGTCCTCAACTTATTCACCTCACGTCAAGATGGCTGCAGCTGTTACAAGCAACACATTCAGCGCACAACAACCAGAAAGGCAAAAATACGATTTCATCCCATGTGCCAATATTTTTAACAAGAAAAACTTTTTTCAGAAGACCTCAAACAACTTCTCATATTACTCAGCTGGAACAACGCGTGTCATGTGAGGGAGGAGAGCCACCATGCCTGGGTCTAGGGCGGTACCAACACTCTAGAAGCTTTCTGAAATGCAAGGTGATATTTTTGGTTGTCATGGAAATTAGGGGCTACTATTTGGTATTTAGTGAATGACATTTAGGAATGTCTAATGTCCTGAAAAATGTATGGCTATTTCACGTAAAGAACTGTTATCCAAAATGTCAACAGTGAGAAAATGAATAAACAAAACCAAGAAAAATAAATAAAGGGGAACAGTCCACTGGCAGACAACATTACTGTCTTACTGTCTTTCACAGAGGCTCTCAGTGGTAAATGACAATATTCTTACCTATAGATATAGTATAGTACAGTTAGGGATGGAAAAAGAACATTAACAGTTAAACATCTAATTGAGTGAGAGGGTATAGCTCAGTGATAGAGAGATTGTTGGCACACACACAAAGTCCTGGGTTCTATACACATACACATACACACACACACACACACACACACACACACACACACCTATTAAGTAAAATTAGAGTTAATATTTAGTCTTCTCAAATGCTGATATAAGTGAATGATACATGTTTACTCCCCAGAAAGTCAATAATAAAAATTATTTATACTAGGAAATACTACAATTTTTAACTCAAAAGGAAAGCTTAGCATCTGCTTACACAATAATCAGTACAGCTTAAAAGAGGCTCATTATACTTGGAAGTCCTCTTCCACATTAAGTACTGAAAAAGAAGTATAAGAAGACTAGACCTAGATGAAAAGACAATACAATGCAAAATATATACAGTTTTAAGACGTTACCACTTAAAGATGATGCTTCAAACAAACTATTTTAAACACAATCCTGTCATTTGTTCAACACAACTACCTCTAATTTCACTCAGTACAAGGCTGTTTACTGCAGCTTAAGCATATCAATTTTTAATATAAAGACTTTTTTCTAAGGCTGGAGGTATAGTTCAGTGGCAGAGCACTTGCCTAAATGCCTGAGGCCCTCTAGGTTCAATCCCTAGCACTTCAAAACAACAAACAAACAAACAAAAAGACTTTCTTCTGTCTTAACCTCTACTAATACAAAATACTAATTCAGAACAGAAATCTAAAGGTTTTAGCCACCAAAAGCCACACTAATTGTTAAGGGCCATATATGAAGTCCATTTCCAAGGAAAAAAGATATTATCTTGAAGAAACCCAGAGAGGCCACTCACAAAATTAATCAGCCCACCATTAGTATTAATTAAAGAAAACCAGCTATGGATAACAACAAATAAAAACCTATGGGCTTTGCAATTAACAGCGTAATATCATAAGCAATCTAAATATCATTATGAAAATTAAATTAGCTCATTTTTTAAAGAAGCACAGAACAAAACTATCAATAGCATATAACAAAAAATGTGAGCATGTTAAAAACAAAATTAAAGTGAAATACTTACTGCCAAAGCCTTTGATAGTTTGGCTCTAAATTCATTCAGGATGATTGCCACAATGTCCTTAAGTGGCACGTAAGCAAAGCCATCTTCCAAATAGACTTTCCTTCCTCGGAACAAATCCAGAGCATCAGCAAAAGGGATCTGAATTCAGAGTGAAATGGAAAAACAAGTCAGCATGTGTCATTATGAAGTCCTCCTAATCTTCGTAAGTATTGGGTCTAAACAGATCTCTGGAGATCCAAAAGTAAAACAAAAAAAATTATATTCCTTAAAATTAAATTATTGGCATTAGGAAGAAGTAATAGTACAAAAATAAATTCATTTCAGAAGCAGGCGTGGTATTAGGCACCTATAATCCCAACACTTGGGAAGCTGAGACAGGAGGATCTCAGGTTCAAAGCCAACCTCAGCAACTTGGTGAGACCTTGTCTCTAAATAAGAAAAAAAAGGGGCTAGAGGGGTGTAGCTCAGAGGTAGAATGCCACTAGGTTCAATCCCCAGCACCGCCAAAAAAAAAAAAAAAAAAATTGCTTCAGAATGTTTCAAAAACTAATAACAATAATAAAGAACCAAATTAGAATGCTTTCTTTTTTTC
Source organism: Graphiurus murinus (assembly GCA_004027655.1). Classification (NCBI taxonomy): domain Eukaryota; kingdom Metazoa; phylum Chordata; class Mammalia; order Rodentia; family Gliridae; genus Graphiurus; species Graphiurus murinus. The sequence continues at coordinate 28,775 of PVLC010003115.1, forward strand.
AGAACCTATGAAGTAACAAATTATAAAAACTAGCTGGGTATGGTGGCACACACTTGTAATCCCAGCATTTGGGAGGCTGAGACCGGAGGATCTGGGTTCACGGCCAGCCTCAGCTACCTAGTGAGGCACTCCATAACTTAGTGAGACCCTGTTTCAAAATAAAGAATAAAAAATAGGGCTGGGGGTATAGCTCGGAGGTAGAATGCCCCTGAGTTCAATCCCCGGTACCTCAAAAAAAAAAATAAAATAAAAACTAAGACTTCAAACTCCTAACTCAAGATCTCTAAACATGTTATTACATTGACCTCACATGACATATCCCACATTTTATTCTGTATCAAATAAAATCCTAATTTGTATACAATATATTCAGTGCTGAAAATTACTTGGAAGCAAAGTAATTTCAAATTGCTTCATCTATGCTTCATTCTTTCTCTGAAGCAATATACTGGAAAAGCTAATCTCAACACTAAGAAATGGAAATACTAATAAGCATTCAGTTTTGCTGTTAAAATAAAAACTTGCTGTAAGTAATTATTTTTAAAAATAAAAGTCTATGTAGATTTTTTAAAATTTTATGAACTATCCTAAAATTTTATGGTGAGCACAATATATCAGTTGACTGAAAATCATCCTCAACTTTCAGCACTGTTTTTCTGCTTTTTAAAAACAGGCAGAAAATTGACCCCAAACTGCCTATTCATCCAAGTTCTACAGAAGAGTGAAATCTATATGCCTACAGTTCTGTATACCCAATAATACCTCACACTATAAACATCATATTTTTTAACCAGATAGCTTTGGATGAATGTACTGATTCCAATGACTCAGTCCTCTTGCCTCAAGGAGTTTATCGCTTAGTTGATTAAAGCAAGAAACACACTGTGAAAAGCCAAATAGCTGTACATGGTGATATCAAGTGTGATACTGCATCCAACAGGTGTTCAGCTGGGCCTAGGAGAGGAGCAGGTAAGAGGGTATAGTACAATGACACAGGCAAAAAAAAAAAAAGGGACAAAAGTTTGGAAACGAGTTCTAATCCAAGTCTAGAATCTAATCTATTCTCCTACTACTAGACTTATGACTTGGTAAATTTAATAAATGTCTCTAAACCTCAGCAGTCAGATCTGTAAACCTGGGAGAGGGAGGCAGAGATGAGCAAAATGACACTTACAGGCTCTCTCACTATAATATTCCACGATTCTGGCTTATCGGGGTGGCCACGGTGGAAATCAAAATGCCCAGGCAGAAGCATAAGATGATGTGAAGGCAGAGTAATGGGAAATGTGTGGTGTGAGAGGAATAAATATTGATTCTCACACTCCAAGCTTGAAAGGCCAACTGAATTATGGCCCAACGGGTAGAAACAGGAAAGCTGGAAAGGGGAGCCAATGTGCGGGCAAGGTTTAAACTACTGGCACTCACCAATGATAATCGATTCATTCTTTTCAAAGGGAATTGTGGGGTTGCAGTTATCAAATTTTACATTAAATTTTTGCTCTTCCCCTTCAGAACTACGGAATGCAAAAGCCATTTGGTGGGTTCATGTAAAGTAAGTGCCTGTGCCGAGAGGTTGGGGGAAACCAAGGTAGCCCGGCACAGGAGGCTGGAATCTGAGTGGGTTAAAGAAGGCATTCCCACAGGAGAGCAAGGTTTACAGTGTCATAGCCCAAGTGGAATGCAAGAGAGGCCATACCAGAGAGCAGTCCAAAGCACAGTGTCAGAGCCTAAAAGCAGCAAAAAGGACTTTATGCAAGACAGTGACTCAAACAGAGTAGAGGAGCCAAACGCAGCTGAGGGGCAGCCCTGTACCACGAGGAGTTGATTCCTTTAACAGAATGACCTGCAGTGGGGAGCCGAGCGCTAGCAGAGTTAGAGGGGTATGAGCAGAAGAAGACAGCCCAGCACTGAATGGTAGCACACCATTAGTGCAATGAGGACAAGGTCTGTGCAGGAGAGGTAGAAGCTGTGGTGAGGAGGGGCTAGACAATCAGATTAATTAAATATGCATAGCAAATTCAATGTGACGTATTCAGCAAATTCTGGAAAATATCTTAAATGTTTACATACCTTATAAACTGACTCCAGCCCCAACTGAACCCCACTTAAACTTAGTGATGAGGCAGTAATTTCGTCTTCTCGAAGATTCTTTTCTTCATCACTTATCTAAAAAGAAACACATTTCATACTGTTTTTAAAATTTTAAAGTCCTCATTCAGTTTCAATAAAATGTTTTTCTGTTCTAGTGAATAGCCTATACTTTTATAAAAAAAATTTAATACCCTGATATCCCAAATCACTTGTATTATCACTAATGAAGGCAAAGTACAGAAGAAAATAAAATTCAATATTCTTTAAATGTTTCTCTACCAATTTCTTTTTTTTGTGTGTGGTACTGGGGATTGAACTCAGGGGCATTCTACCTCCGAGCTATACCCCCAGCCCTATTCTTTTTTAATTCTTTATTTTGAACAGAGTCTCACTAAGTTGTGGAGTGCCTCACTAGGTAGCTGAGGCTGGCCGCGAACCCGGATCCTCTGGTCTCAGCCTCCCAAATGCTGGGATTACAAGCGTGCGCCACCACGCCCGGCTTTCTCTACCAATTTCTAAAGGCATACATCAAAAGAACAATAGGAGAGAAAGAGAAAGTATTATAATAAAATAAAATGAATTCCAATAAAAACTCAGATTAATATAGACTAAAAATAAGCATTATCCCAATTCAAAAGTTAATTTATTGGAATACTTATTTGAGGGGAAAAGTAGTTCATGTATCTCTCAGTTTTCTAGCCACAAAGACGCTGATGACCAACACTATGAAACAGAACAGCCAGCTGGCTGACAGCTGTCTCACCACTATGTGATGGTTCAAAATGTCTGTTCCCCCATTGCTTTCTGAAAGCTGAAATACAGTCCCAAGGATTTAGTTTAGATGTGTTGATCTACAGATTACTCAAAGTCAGTGAAGGTTGAGAACTATGCATACTACCTGCTAGTTACTATGCTAACCATTTTATTATACTTTCATTTAAAATCCTACCAACAACCCCACAAGTAGTATCTTAGCTTTACAGCTAATTAATGTGAGTAGAAATCAAACTGGATTACTACTACCCAAAGTATTTCTGACACTAAAACCCACTATGTCATTTGGGCCCCAAATATTACTTTGAAGGAGAGTTGAACAAACATGTAACATCAAAAGCAATGAAAGACAAGATCATTAATTGAAAATTTCCACCTCGATTCCTTCTGGTAATGAACAAGATATAGGAACTGAGAAGGTAATACAACTAGATGCTATGGGAAATCTTAGAAGTAAGATTTAAAAGGTGTCAGTGCACAAATTACATATAATCAACATTGATTCTGGAGTGTTTAAATTGAGGTTTAGCAACAGCAAATATTTCACTGAGAGCTAACATCAGATTATTCTGCTTCGATGTTTGCTTTGTTTACCTATATGTCTGTTGACAGTAACTTCTCTACTAATTGACTATTTACTTCTTACTTTGCATTCCATAGAAGAAATCCTCTGAAACTCAAATATACAACCAGACACATTTTGTAGATAATATATGAAAGGAGGTAGCTATGTTTTAGGACCAAGTTTCCAATCAAACTATAATGGTCAAATAGCAATTTATAAAGGAAGAAACTGATCAAAGAGACGGGACAAAAGAAGAAAACATCTCCATATCTCTCCACGATACAGGTTCTTATTGGTAAAATGAAGAAATTAATAAGTATTTCACGTAGCTGTTGTCAGAATTAGAAAAAATTCAGGATGCAAAGTGTCCACCATAAGCCTACCAAATAGCACATTTTTAATAAATGATAAATATTTATTGCCATCAATAATGAAACTTTTGATTAGTTTCTGTTTTCCAGGCTTTGTTCCTAAGTAACAAAGTAAAACATTTACTGCACAAAGCCAGTTTGTATAAGCCCATCATGTTACTAAACTGACACAGGACTTGATCTATTCAAAATAACTGATCATGGCAAGCTAGGTCACCACTGCAACACCCCACAGTCAATGTATATTGTGCTTCACAAAACAAACATCTTCCTGAAAAGAAGGGAAAGGAATCAGAGTGACTTGCATTGCTATTCCAGAGATGTGTGACCTTTAACTGTCAATAGGTCAAGCCCCTGAACATTTGAGCTTTGAAGATATGCTCTTGCCACCACCACCCACAATCCCCACCTCTCAATCCACACTGACCCACCCAAGACTTATCATAGCATGGATGTTTTAACGCTATGTAGGATAATGGTAGATTTCTTTCTCTCTCTTTTTTTTTTTTTTTTTTTTTTGTCAAGCAAAACTCATACTGAACTGTTTTGATAAAGGTCTATTTACATATTTTATAATTATGTTGTTTTACATGCTGCCTTGCTAACAGAATTAAGGATTTTGATTATGTGTATCTTTTTGGTTTTTGTATTCTTCATCAAACCAGGAACTAGAAGAGCCTCCTGCCTGTCTCATGAGGACGCCACCCTAACATAAATTAACATAAATGTATTTCCTCCTCTTTCCCTCTACTCGGTGAACCCTTCCTCTCATGGAATACTGCTCCCCAATATTCAATGCCTCCAACTCATTAAGCCTTTCTGGCACCTCACTAGGATGACTAAGCATCCCAGTTTGCCCTGGACTAAGGGGCTTCTCAGGAGGAAGGACTTCCAGTACAACTGGGATACAGTCCAAATCTAAACCTGGTCAACACTGTACCCGCCACCTTCCTGCTACTGCCCACAGCGGCTGCCACATCATAGAGCTGATCCAGTCGGCGCTGGCTTCACAGTCCCTGGCACACTCTGCCCCATTCACACTCCACTTGTGTACCCACTCCCTCAGTCACAGCACAGTTCATAAGCACCCACTCCATTAGCCTCACCACACAGGTTCTCTGGGTCCAAAGTTCCTTTCTTCTCAGGCCTTTAAACTCTTCCTAGTTTCAATTCTCTTTCCTCAAAATACTTTGTCCTCCAATTATGCCAACCTGCCTATGCTTCCTGTAGCACACTGTGACTTCACATATATTTCCTATGTCTGAATGTTCTTCCATACTTTATATTTTATGGGAATTTTTTTTGTGTGTGTGATACTGGGGATTGAACCCAGAGGCATTCTACCTCTGAGCTACACCCCCAGTCCTATTTTTTATTCTTTATATTGAAACAGGGTTTCACTAAGTTGCAGATGGCCTCACTAAGTAGCTGAGGCTGGCCGCGAACCCGGATCCTCCTGTCTCAGCCTCCCAAGTACTGGGATTACAAGCGTGCACCACTACACCCGGCTTATGGGGAAATTTCTATGTAGCCAAAATATTATCTCTACAAAGTTTCCCTAAATTTTCTTAATCATCATTACTCCCACTTTATGCTTATGCATATCTGTATGCCCAAACCCATAGCATTACAGTATTTGTGCACTATGCTAAAAGAATTTATATCTCCCTCACTAGAATATGAACCAAAAATAGGTAAATGCATTATACTTATTATATTCCCAGCTATTACCACAAAATCTGATAGTGTTTGATAACTAGAATATACAAACTATGGAAGATGACATTATTCAGTGTGAAGATATACCAAATATGTGTGTGTGTGTGTGTGTGTGTGCATGTGTATGCTCTAAAAAAAATGTGTATAATAAAACCCCAAAAGACTAAGTTATCAATGAATGGACATAATAAAACACAAGGAATTAAGAACAATAGAGCTGGATGTGGTGGCACATGCCACCACAAGTAATCCCAGTACTTGGGAGGATGAGACAGAAGGATTGCAGGTTCAAGGATTGCCTTAGCAAGTAGTGAGACTATCAGCAACCTAGTGAGAGCCTGTTTCAAAATAAGAATAAAATAGGGCTGGGGATGTAGTTTGGAGGAAGAATGTCCCTGGATTCAATCCCTGGTACTAAAAAAAAAAAAAAAAGGAACAATGGAACATAAACAAAAAGTTGAAGATGACAAAATCACAAACTGGGAGAATATAAGAATAGTCTTATCTTTAATAAAACAGCTTCCTTCATAATTTCTCCAGATAAGCACACAGGCAGTTAAACAAATTAAACTATTATTTTCTATTAGTTGGTCAATTTAAGAAAGTATTTTACCTCAAATTAAAAAAAAAAAAATCTTAAGACTATCGTCTCTCCAGCCTAATAGCCTATCTTGACAGAGACTAAAGGAACATGTGGGGAAAGGGGGAACAGTTTGCAACACGATTTCCAAGAGTACAGCAGCAGATGGGCTCCAGCACTGGGACCATTAGAGGTTCCTAAATTCTGAAGTTATTCAGATCACATCCCACTGAAAACAATAAAAAATGCTAAATAAACCATTCAAAAATATATTCATTTAAGAGCATTAACCAAGTGAAAATACAATGGAGCTGCCAGGCCACATTTTGAGAAAAACCTGCAGGAGAACAAAAGCCACTTTTGACCTAAAGACATTAGCCAGTGCCATCCCCTGTGCTTCAGATCCTCAGCAAGGATTAAGGGCTGCCAAACATGGAGGCCTTCCCTACCTTAAACTGAGACTCCCAAAGAATAAAATCTTTACGAATTGACTACCATCAGCCAGATGTAGTGGTGCATGCCTGTAATCCCAGCAAGCTGAGAGGTTGAGAAAGGAGGATTGCAGGTTCCAGTCCAGTCTCAGGAGCTTAGTGAGACTCTGTTTCAAAATAAAAATAAAAAGGGCTCAGAGGTAGAATGACCCTGATGACCATGGGTTCAACTCCCAGTACAAAAAAAAAAAAAAAATCAACCCAACATCTATCTTCCAATCACATGAGAGTGAAAAGCAGGCTGTCTTCACACTGAGAAAACCAGGAAAAGAAAAATGCAGAAAGAACAAAGATTTTGACAAACTGTAGTCACTCCAACTATCTATGAGATGGATGGATGGATGGATGGACGGACGGACGGACGGATGGATGGGAAGTCACAATCCTAAATATGGTTTTAAAAAGAGTGTTTGATAGATAATACCCCCAGAAGCCTGGCAGAAGCAAACACAGTACCTCTCATAGGAAAACACATTCATTCTTAAGGAAATTGTTATGAGGGCGACAACCAGTCAAACAAGGAAACAAGCAACAGAAGCCCTACACAGTAGAATGTATCTATAGTCCCAACTACTGAGGCAGGAAGATCACTTAAGCCCAGGAATTTGAAGCCAGCCTAGGTAACATAGCATGATGCTGTCCCTTGGGGAAAAAAAGAAAAACACAGCCCAGCTTAGTAATCCTAGTACTTGGGAGGCTGAGACGGGAGGTTCATGGCCAGCCTCAGCAACACAAGGCCCTCTGCAACTTAGTGAGACCCTATTTCAAAATAAATAATAAGATAAAACTTGGGGTATAGCCCTTGGGCTCAATTTCCAGTACCACAAAAAAAAAAAAAAAAACCCACAAACAATAGCAGGAACAGACCACACCACAGATTTCAATTTTTTTTAAATCTTCTTATCAGACAGTTTAGCCAACAAACATTAGAGTATCTGCAAGGAATAAAAATCCATTAAAAACAGCAAATCTAAAAGAAAACTTCTATGAATTACAATAACCAAAATTTAAAACCCAATGGGGTTGGAGATATAGCTCAGTAGTAGAGGACCTGATTAGTATGTGTAAGGTCCTGAGGGTTTGATCCCTGGCAACACACATAACGGGGGTAGAAAAGACCAAAAAAAAAAAAAAAAAAAAAAGAGTAGACAACCATCAAACTAAGAACAGTTCCAGCCAGCCATGGTGGCACACACCTGTAATCCCAGTGCTTGAGAGGCTGAGACAGGAGGAACACATGTTCAGGACAACCTCAGCAAGTAGTGAGACTCTCATCAACCTAGCAAGACCCTATTTCCAAATAAGAAATAAAATCGGGCTGGGAGTGTAGCTCGAAAGTAGAATACCTCTAGGTTCAATCCCTAGTACCACAAAAAAAAAAAAAAAAAGAAGGAAAGAAAAACAGTTCCAGAGAAATAATCTGTAATTCAACAGAGAAGGAACAAAATAAAAACAAAGGAAAATGCACACCCGAGATGAGATGTAAAAAACTAAGAAAATCAATATATAATACATTTGATTGGAGTCCCAGATAAAGAAAAGAAAGAATGGAAAGTTCAAAAGCAATAATGGCTGAAGACTCTGCAGAAAACGAGACAAATTTAAGAAGCCAAATGAAACCCAAGCAGGATAAATAAAAAAGAATTCAATTCTCATATATACTGAGTGTTTAAATCAAACAGAAGTGATCAATTAGAATATCTTAAAAGGAGGAGTATGTGGCTATCTGACCATCAAGGAAACAACAGTTAGGTTAACAGCTGACTTCTCAACAGCAAGAGTGAAAGCAAGCCAGAAGATAGTAGAATGATACAACTTAATGTGCTAAAAGAAAGTACTTGCTAATGTAAAACAAAACTATCTCTAATAAAGAATATGATCTCTTTCCTTGTTTTTTATTGGGGAGAAAAGGCATTTGTCATCAATCCATCCCCCTAAAAAAATGTAAAAATTCACTTTAAACTAATGCCATGTAAAAACAGCTGGACATTTATGGAAGGAAGAACATTTAATATTTTCACGTATATCTCCTTTACGCTCATAAATATGTTTTTATATTACCAAGTGTCATGGTTCTCAGGTAGATGAAATCCAAGAGTGACAGACCATTTACTTATATTCTTTGCTGGGTTTCCCAAACATACACATGTATACCGATACTTTACCCAATTTGGGAAATATTTATTGACTCCTGGTATAGTTTATAAAGACTAAACTCCTATGATGATAATTAATTTTTACCTAAACATTCTTGAAATTTTATTTCAATGGTTTAACATAAAATATTAGATTAACAAAGTCTCTGATCTTATATCATTAAACTTTACAATTAATGTTTTGAAGCAAAGATTTAATGAATGGCTAAGTATGCTTTACAACTGAACCTAAAGTTTACTCCCTACCTCTACCTGCTTCCCTATGAATTAAGTTAATCAAGTCTTTGAAATTTGCAACTGTTTCTTTAATTCCAAACTATTTATTTCAAGCACTCAGCTAATTGGCAGAATGCCTATTTCTTCACACAGTTTTCTGTTACTGAGCTTCATAACATCTCCCTTATGTTATCTTCTGCAATAACCTTTTGGTGTACAATTAAAGGTCTTCCAAACTCAATCTTCTTTAAAGCTCCAACTGGCAAAAGTCTTCTAAAAAAACAAAAGCAAAAGAATATAAATTTGTTTCCCCATTTTTACAATATAACCCAGAAGAAAACTGCTCAACATCACTTAGATCTAAGTGTTTGTTTGTTTGTTTGTTTTGTTTTGTTTTGTTTTTGTTTTGTTTTTTACGGAATGGGGATTGAACCCAGGGGCATTCTACCTCTGAACTACACCCCTCAGTCCCATTTTTTAATCTTTATTGTTTGAAACAGGGACTCACTAAGCTGCGGAGAGCCTCACTAAGTAGCTAAGGCTGGGCGCGAGAACCCAGATCCTCCTGTCTCAGCCTCCCAAGTACTGGGATTACAAGTGTGGGCCATCACGCCCAGCTGGATCTAAGTTTTTAAATTACATAACACCTTGGTAATTTTCAAGATCACTAGAAGAAAGGCAGCCAAACTCTGATTCATGAAAAATAGGACACTGAAATCTTTCAAGTCAAAGCAGTTATTAGCATGGCTTTACATAGCCAGGGAAGAAAGGTAGAAATTTGCTTAGAGTTAACATACACCATTAGTGTAGGCGTGTTTACCCAAGCAAATAGAGAATGAAATAAGAGTAAGGAAAAATAAGGTTAGAAAAATAAATTTATTTATGATTTTCCCATATAGACTACAAGAAATCAAATCTTAGCAATTAAGTTTAATAAGCCAGGTATTACTAAATTTGTACCGCTCATATATTTCAAATTCAAATGGATGGTAGAACACTAGTTATTTTTTGTGCCTGTAGTAAAGAGACGGAAGATATTTATTATTTATTCCAAAAGGTGCTCAAATACACACATCTGTAACTGAAAATATTAGAAGTCAGCTTTATGGCCTTGACAAAAGTGTCCTATTTGGTGACCCATTCAATATTTGTAGATCCTCAGAAAATTAATCAGACATCCGAAGTTGCAGTTGGCACATGATAGTCCATCTGTCAGAATATCTCTGCTACCTACTTTCTTTCTTCCTTTCTTTCTTTCTTCTTATCTTATGAGATGCAGTTCGACTGCGTCAAATCAGTGCTGTCCTTGTAGGTCACCCCAACACGTAGCAACCCCTTTTCTTCTTCATAGCTTTACAACTGTATCAAACACCACAGCACTCATTTTGCTCTATGCTCTTTCCTGCTCCCCCAGACCATACGTGTGTTGATGCAAACTATCTATAAAAGGCAACATGAGGCTGCACACATAAAAAGCTTTTATTACTGTTACCTCTAAAGGAATAATTTTTAATATTTAATATTGCCTCTGAAGGACAACAGTAGCTTCAGAATCTCTATGTAGATACACTGAGGAGTAGGATTCTGCTAGGGATGCACTTAGAAGCGGATTCTGCTTATCTTAAAAATACATCAAATAGCAAGCACACTTTCTCTACGTTTTTAGTTCATCTGGGGTACCTTGGTGGGGAAGGAGTCTGAAAGATTAAAACCTAAGCCACTTCTTGACACCAACAGGGACTTAAAAGTGTTACCCACCACCCCACCATTGCCTCAAGGAGGAAGGAGACTCTTCACACATTTATCCCACTTCAAAGTCCAACAGCTTCCTCCCTCTGGCTATACCCCCAAATTACCATTGTATCCCTAATTACAGTCCTACAATGTTCAGGTGCTTCATCTGCACTTAAGATACAAATTCCAATACAGGATAAGGTCACTCAAAAAGAACAGTGTTTTTCAGTTCATCAAGTCCTCAAGTACTGTAACACTAGAGTGTGGCAGGAAGCAGCACCACCTGCACCTCTCTTCCGTGTCACATCAATCCCAGCACTCCTTACTCTTCTGCATCAAGAACATAAGTGATCACATCAACCTGGAGTAACCTATGACATCCATGTGAACCTCTCTGTATCAGCCATCACTCTTGTAATGTTCTAAATATGCATTTTATGTACATTGTAAAACGATACCTTCTCCTTCCACAACCTGTCTTTCTACCCCCATCTAAATGTGGCCATTTTCATTCTGCCTCCAAAACCACAAAAAGAGAGAAAAGTACCAAATTCACACATTCTAGATCCATTATATTGTTTTCTGTAACGATCTTGACATTGAAATATCAGTCACTTGTTCCTTATCTATACTTTCCTTACTAGTGTTAGTTTTGAGGTACACACACACACACAGGCAAGTTTTTATTTCTATCTTATAGAAATAAGTAAGAGCAGCCTTGGAAACCTAAAAGAGAATTTTGATGCTGCATTTTGTTCACTTTGTTTCTTGCCTCCAGTAACATCATTGCAATCCAGAAGTGATACAGCTTAAGGAATCCAGAAGCTGAGCAGCAAATTCAAACAGCTGTGCATGTGTTTGCATTCATCCATGTTTCTTCTGTTCCTCAAGCGGAGGATTATAATAGTAGCAAAAGTATCACCAACACAAAAGGGTTTGTATTAGGCCTAACTGTCCTGCTTCCCCAGACTTATGAAAGAGGTTTGTATATGTGTGTGTGTGTGTTTGTTTATAGTTTCAGTTTTCCAAAAAATAATTTCCACATAAATTAAAATCTCCCCTTAACTACCAGAATTCAAATTCATACATCAAGAATAAATAAAAAGCATTAAATGCCAGAAATAAAAATAGATACAAATCTACAACCATTTCAAAAGTACACACAAAAATTTTGAAACATGTATTATGTGGTGTCAACAGTAACATATGATTGGTTTTATTCATTTATTTATATCCCTGTCTATTTACAGAAATGATTTTACACAGATCTACACAGAGCCCTGAATATACTAGGTATTCACCATTTCCTAACTGAATTGAATTTAGCAAGTAGAAAGGGCTACCTGTGGTCTATACTATGAAATATGCTCATTAATTTGGCCTACTTTAAATTTTGGCAAACTCTGAGAAAGCTAAGAGCACCATAAAAAAACGTAAATCATAAGCCAGGTGTGGTGGCACACACTTGTAATCCCAGTACTTGGGAGGCTGAGACTGGAGGATCCGGGTTCACAGCCAGCCTCATCTACTTAGTGAGGCTCTCTGCAACTTAGTGAGACCCTGTTTCAAAATAAAGAATACAAAATAGGGCTGAGGGTGTAGCTTGGAGGTAGAGTGCCCCTGGATTCCATCCCTAGTACCAACAAAACAACAACAACAAAAAAAGTAAATCGTATTATCTCATACTTATTCCTTTATTCCTTATACTTCATTCTTTATTACCTCACTTTTCCTAAAACATACAAAGCTGTTTTGAGAAGACCTCAAAAGATTCCCAGACTCCTGGCAGATCTCTTCCAGCTGGGTATGGTGGCACATGCTTGTAATCACAAGCTAAGAGAGGAAGATCACAGGTTCGAGGAGAGCCTCAGCAACCTAATGAGGCCCTCAGCACGTAGTGAGACCCTGTTTCAAAATAAAAAATATAACAGGGTGGGAGATGCAGCTCAGAGGTAGAGCGTCCCTGGGATCAAACCTCAGTCCCACAAAAAAAGAAAAAGCCATATATCTCTCAGCTAAGTGTTTTTAAGCAGCTTTACTCACTAAATTTCTGAAAGGTAAAAGCATTTATCAACAATTTTGCTATTTCTGTCCCTTTTAAGTAATCTGAGCTCCCTCAAAGTTATCTATTTATCTCATTATTGGAATTTCACTTTCCATATCACTAACAATAGTTTGTGTTATTTCACAGTTTTCCATGTTATGATAGGGTTGTTTTGGGGTACTTAGGATACAATGTTTGCTTTATTTTCATGTCAAAGTCAAGAAGCCAGAAGCCTCTAGCTGAGCTAGATTCCAGTTATCCACTACTGCATAACTAACCCAAAATGTAACCCATTTTATTAAAGGTTCCAATTTTGTGGGTAAGGCAGGTATTCAAAAAGGGTGTGACTGCAAAAAGTGAAAGGTCAGATGTTTTCCCTCATAGGTGGAAGCTAGAGAGAAACTGGGACACAGGAGGGACTCCAGACAAAGGAAGAGAAACCTTACTGGTGTAAGGGAGGGCACCTAACTGAGGGAGGCAGAAGGGGGAGGAAGACTTAAGAGGAAAATGGGAAGCACTTCAATGGACATGATGTGCATACACAAATTTATCAATGCCAATCACGATGTCATGCATGAGAAGGTGGGGAGGGAGGAGGAGTGGGGTAGGAACTGGGAGAGGGCTGAACAAGTGCTGTGTGCATGTATGCCTCTACCACCCTGAACTTCATCAAAATGTATGATTATGATGCACCAATAAAAAGTAAATGAATTTAAGATTTTATAGTGAAATACAATTATTCAAATTATCTTCTCTAAAGATATTCAATAAGCATCAAAATATGTCTAAGTAAGCTAAAACTCAAGATCTCATTTTTACGGGAATTTAGTGAGAAAAAAAGGGGGATTGTGACTGGCAATCTAATCCATGAAACATCGAATAAGACCACTAGGGGTAACCAGACTGACATACATGCATCACACTGTGGTGGGGATGGCCAAAGGGTCAGGCTCAGCTAGGACTATGGAGGAGTCCCAACAGAGCCCCCCTAACCCAGATAAAAGGCAGGGCTACCTCAGGACTGTCAACATGGCCTCTCCAGCATGGCAGTAGCTGGTTTATGCTAGATTTAGAACAGACCTCTCCAGCTATCTTTCTCAACAAATCTAGTTAGGTAAACCACAATATAAAAGGGGGAAAAAACTCAGATTCAATGAAAGATGACATAGATCCCAAATTTTAATGAGAAAGCATCAAAATTTGTGGCTATCTCTTTTCTGTTTCAGTTTTTGCAGTGCTAGGGATCAAACCTAGGGTTACCTGCATGGTAAGCAAGTGCTCTACCACTGAGCTACCTCCTCAGCCCAGTTTGTGGTCAACTTTAATCCACTACACTAGCTAAGGTGATCTCATAAAAGGCAAAATATTCATCAGTAATAAGCATAAAAATTTCCTCCTAAATATCTTTATTTTCCATATGATATCTGACTACTAGGTTATAAATAAATTTTCACTACACTTCTGTTACAGAATCTGAGATATCACCATACTCATTCTTTTTTTTTTTTTTTTTTTTTTTTGCGGTACTGGGGATTGAACTCAGGGGCATTCTACCTCCTAGCTATACCCCCAGCCCTATTTTTTATTCTTTATTTTGAAACTGAGTCTCACTAAGTTTCGGAGTGCCTCACTAAGCAGCTGAGGCTGGCCGAGAACCCGGATCCTCCAGTCTCAGCCTCCCAAATGCTGGGATTACAAGCGTGCGCCACCACGCCCGGCTACCATACTCATTCTTTATGAACAGAAATTATATTTCATTCTTAATACTTCAAAAATAATATGTAATTTTGGTTACATTTACTTCAACAATTAAACCCACATGAAAGCTTCAAGATGAGATAAAATTGAAAAACCTACTTTGCAAATTCCAATCTAGTTTGTAGCTGAACTAGTGTTAAATGGAAACATTCCTCCTGCTCTGAAACCCAGCATAAACTAAAAAGCTTCTAAAAGACTTCTGAACTTGAGAGATAGTGTAGATATGAATCTTGGGAATATCATTAACCTGCAAATTTTTCTGTTCCTTATGCTTCTCCAATGTCTACTGAATCAAGATTTTTATCCTCCCCTAAGTTTACCTAATAAGTTTTAATGCAACAAGATCAATCTGATTTCCATAAGTGTACAATTAGGGGAAAATGATTCAAATCTTGAGTTTTGAGACTTCATCCAACCATTTTTGTAAAGCTGTTAGCACAAACTGGTGCACAAAGAACAAACTACTGACTGAGTTTTTAAACTTTCTAATAAGTACTCAAAAGGCCAAACAGTTTCTAGAGAGCTAAAGTAATGCATCTTCTGGGGAACGACTATAAGTGGCTAATTCGCTTATTTATTCCTTCATCCACCATTGTGTTTGACATTGAACAAGACATTCAGGGTCTATTCTTAGAGCTCACTATCAGACAGGCTGATGATGACCCTCAAGTAGAAGAGTTTTAATAGAAGATGTACAGAGTTCTCAAGAGCACTATGGATAGGCTTTTAAGCCTGACTTGGGAGAAATACCCCAGAAAGAAAAATCTGTGTAAAATGATTTTTACATTTTGTACCAGAGACCATGCTCTTTACCCTAGACTAAACAACCTGTGATCCTCCTGTCTCAGCCTCCCAAGTACCGGGATTACAAGTGTACACCACCTCACCTGGCATTCTCCTGGCTTTTAAAGGAAGGTATGGTTACCTGTAAGGGGAGCCTGGCACGCTTGGCTGATAGATTCTGCCTGTTTATAGGCATAGATTGAATTTCTTGTGCTGCCTTGACTCACAGCAGGAATTTTAAAAAGCAAGGGAAAAAGAAAAAAAAAAACCAAAGGCCCATAGGACTAAGAAAGGTAGGACCAGAAAATCTAATGAACTTAGTTAAAGATAAGTAAATGAGTAAGCCAAACAGCATTCAACCCTTAAACTTGGGCACTACTGAAATCCATGATGACACTGTATATATCAAGTCTCTGGCACACAGCATTTGTGACTCACCCTGCCCTGCATTACACTCAGTGCACATAGAAAACTACCAGTATTTGTTATTCCTTAAGTTTATGTCTTAATTAGTTTGACGAGTTGATTTTAAATAATGAAAGCCATCTATGAAAGGTCCATTTAGACTTGTGCAGATCATCAGCATCTGCCTCTAATCAAACTGAGATGATTAGCAAATTAAACCCTTTAATTAGTATTTTGCATAATTTAGGCAAATTATGGTTCTTAGATTTAAGAAGGTGAAACAGGGTGAATTTATTGGTTAGAGTTCCTTAAGTCTTTATTAATTATCTAATTTTTCCACACATACAGTAAAAATAAAGAAATACAAATTAAGTTCAACTTTATTTGTTGAAACCTAGCATTTAGCAACATTTAGACTAATTCTGCCATTTGGAGCAAATCAAGTAAGAAACTCTGAAGAAAAATATTATTTTTCTGGTTTTTATCAACTGCCCAGAGGTCAACTTTATCCACACTAGAATCAAATAGCATTTTTTAAGAAAAAGAAAAGAAGGACGGGAAAAAGAAGGGACAGAGGGAGGACAGAAGGAGTTTCTACTTTTGCCACTCTGTGCTACAGAAGCAAGGGTTCTCTTCACTTGGCATTCAATCATAAAATTCTAAAGAAAAGGTTTCAGAAGCCTGTCGATTTTTTTCTCTTTTAAACAAAGAAAGAGAAAGCAGAGGACAAGAAAGTAGCAGAGCTGCTATTATAATAACACTAAGCTAACTGATGACTTTCTCTACAAGAATTACCTTCTCTCTCATCTAGAGTTATACTGAATTTTCTTTTCTTTTTTTTTTTTTTTCTCCCCTGGTACTAGGGATTAAACCCAGGGGCATTCTACCTCCAAGCTATAACCCCAGCCCTTTTTTCATTTTTGTTTGTTTGTTTGTTTTGAAACAGGAGGGTCTCCCAAGGTTGCTAACAATCTCACCATGTGGCTGAGGCTGTCCTCAAACCTGTGGCCCTCCTGTCTCAACCTCCAAAGTATTGGGATTACAAGCATGTGCCACTATGCCCAGCACTGAATTCTTTATTTTTTTTTTAATTTTTATTTTTTTTTGCGGTACTGGGGATTGAACTCAGGGGCATTCTACCTCCGAGCTACACCCCCAGTCCTATTTTTTATTCTTTATTTTGAAACCGAGTCTCACTAAGTTGCGGAGTGCCTCACTAGGTAGCTGAGGCTGGCCGGGAACCCGGATCCTCTGGTCTCAGCCTCCCGAATGCTGGGATTACAAGCGTGCGCCACCACGCCCGGCTAGCACTGAATTCTTTAAAAAGTATTTCTCTCTCGGCCCACACAAAACATTCCTATTCGCTAACAAAATGAAAGTAAGCAACAATGGGATTTGATAAACATAAGTGAGTTAACAAAAGCTTAACAGATGATGGAGGAAGTTTATATTGTTTCTCTCTCTCTCTCTCTCTCTCTCTCTTAATCATGTCTAATATATACTAAACCCTAGTTTTTGATAAAGACATGGTCTTAGAGACAGCTCCTCTGTTCTAGAATCCAACCTCTTACAAAAAAATAGGAAGCAAACTTCAAAAATAGGCTTTTCTCATGACTACAGATAGCAATCTACTAAAAACTTCAAATAAATCATGTCTCTATCCTGCTATAAATACTACCCAAATTACAATCTTCCTTAAGGTGTATGTGCATGCACATGCACCTGTGTTGCAAAGGGAATGGTAAAAATAAAAATAATCATGCCTAGGGTATACTAAAAAGGAAGAAGAAAATGAATTCTAATCCATTTTAAACAATATATAATGAACTAAACAAAAGCCAGGACGGACAGAATAAAATAAGAAAGCTATCCTTTCTAAATCCAAATTCCAATCTATTTACATGCAGATCCTATTACATCCCTGCACAACCTGTATCTGGAGAATCCAAACAATAGCTCTGATATACACTAATCAACCAAATAGCTCCAAAATTGTTGCTTTAAGGACTTACTCAAGTGGCAATATTTTTAATATAATTTACAATGATTTGCATCTACAGACACTCAGAAAATATTAGTTGGTTCATTGACTGGAAAAGTCCAATTTTTTTTTTAAGGCATTTCAATGTGGGTCTCAATTAGATAAGAAATCGACAATCTATCCTGGAGCTACTACAGCTTTGAAGTAACATAACACATATTCAACTTAAAATACTAATTTCTCTTGACTCTTAAAATACCAACAGGTCAACTAAAATGCAAATGTAAAAAGCTAGAATCTTAGGTATATGTGCTTAACATTTCATTTTACTCATTTGCTATTTAATAAACCCCTGTGCCTGTTTATTTTTAAAGCAAAAGGAAGAAACATGCAAACAAGGCAAAGCATGAACTTTTTTCTCTTCTACACTGGACAATTGGAAATTATAGTACAGTGCTCTGGCTCCCCCAAATGACACTTCTAGAGCATAATACCAAAAGAAACCTATTCCAAATACAACAGGTTCCTTGTAGCTCATCTTCATTGTAAGAAACCTATCAAGTATTAGAGTAGGTTTAGTATCATTAACTCACATTTACCCAGCTCTCAACCAAATGTAAGAAAAACCTTATATATTCAACAGAGTTTATCTCTAGGTCATGTAGGAAATAGAGGAGAAAAGCAAAGGTGACATTATTGCACCAAAGTCTGCAAGAAGAGGTAATAAATGTTAAGAATAGTGAGGGCTTTATATAAAAATACCTAAAATGAATTATGTAGTTATCAAAAAAAATAGTTCTGAGATTATTATAAGTGACAAGATCTTCAAAAAACATAAAATGCTAATTTGAAAATAAAAATATCACTGGTAGTAAGATTACTTGTGTAATTTAAAAAATTCAATACAACTTCTAGAGTTAGAAATATTAGAATCAATTCAGCTTTGATATGCATCACCAAAGTGCTTAATAATAGTATGGCTAAACTTTAGTGAGCATTTACTACTTGCATGCCAAGCACTATGCAATATATAGAGATGATTGCATTCAACTCCACAACCATCCTGTGAAGGACATAATATGATCCTCCCCATTTTATGGTAGAAGAAAATGAGGCATTAAAAGGTTAGGTAACTTACTCAGGGTCATAAGAAATCCACTAGGAGATTAATTTTCCCAGATCTATTTATTCATACCCTTTCCCTTAGCAATTTCCTTTTCAAAAGTTTCAAATACTATTTTATGTGGGTTTTGTTTTGTTTGTTGCTAAGGATTGGACCCAGGGGCAGTCTATCTCTGAGCTATATCCCAAGTCCTATTTTATTTTTTATTGAATCAAGATCTCATTAAGTTCCTAAAGGTCTTGCTCACTTGCTGATACTGGGCTCTAACCTTCCATCCTTCCGTCTCAGCCTCCTCAAGTACTAAAATTACAAATGTGTGTGCCGCCATGTCTAGGGTGATATTTTGACTATACAGGAGGTCCAACAACGACCTCCTGAACTCAGTCTAACAATTTGAATTGCCCATTGCCTACCGGCCCACCAGCATTCACATGTACTATTTTCTCAGCCAAATGTAGGATCCTATCCCAAAACATACTCCTATGTTTATATTCCCCGTCGTCACTAGTGTTACACCACTCTTGTCCTCTACAACAACAGCCTGGAGTCGCCTCACTTCACATCCCTCTCAACAGCAGGCTGCTTCCACACTGTCTGCGATCTGCCCTGCTCTCCATTCCCACAGTCCTCCCACTCCCACTCCATCGGACCATCATTCACTCAACAAGTAGCTCTCCTTATCATCAACACAGACACTGGCAATATCCTTCTGAAAAAACTCTATTACTTTACAACCTTTTTTATTTTATTTGTTTGTTTGTTTGTTTGGGGACTGGGGATTGAACACAGGGGCATTCTATATCGGAGCTACACCTTCAGCCCTATTTTAATTTATATTTTGAAACAGGGTCTCACACTATGTTGCTGAGGCTGGCCTCAACCCTGTTACCCTCCTGTCTCAGCCTCCTCAGTACTGAGACCACAGATGTATACCACCACATCAGGCTTTACTTTGCAATCTTAGGTCTCCAATTCCTTATTCACTCAGCTGTTACAGTCATGTCATCATGGTCAGTTATAACATGTCACTCTTTTCCTCAAGAACCTTCAACAATTCCCTCCTGCCCTTCTCCTATCTAGCTAAATTCACCCTCTACTCTTTCCCATAATGTAAGGACAAACTTCTTTGTCATAAAAATATAAAATTAGAACTAAGATTGATATAGAAAACCCACAAAAGTATTTCCTTTAAATAAAAAGGGGACGATATCACTAAATAATGTTCAATAAATAAAGTATATCTACAAAACCTCTAGAGAAGTAGGTAGTGATCACACTATAGTTGGGGGGGGGGGGGGATGAGATGATAGAACTACATCTTTGTTCAAGCTAGAAAGGGGAGAAAGAACCACACTGCACTTAAGAAGAACAGGCTACTACTGCTAAGGCATGGGGTGGGGTGGGGTGGTGGAAGGAAGCAAGACCCGTCAATCACCAGCTGGTCCTCAGAATAGAGCTCCAGCAGCCAGTTAGCAAAGGAGCAAGAGAAAACAGATCACCCTAAGATATCCTAGATAGAGAATACCCCCTAAAGAGCTCATTGTATTAAGCTCTGGGCTGTAATCTCATCAGCAGATAAATCCATTACAATGGAATGGAAACATAGGGTGTGGCTGGATAAGGTGGGCCCTGGGGTGTGGCTTTAGGGATTGTTGTTGTGTTTTTGACTCCCTTTGCTTGCTTGCTTCTCTCTTGCTTCTGACCTCTGTGATGTGAGAGCAGAAGCTGTGCTCTTCTCCTCACTGCTATGCCATGACATCCACGGTGCCCGGCCTCACATGGACTGAACCCAAAAATCCCCAGAGGAACCATGAGCAAACAAATCTTTCCTCTAAGTTACATGGTCAGGTCTTTGGATTATGCAGTGAGAATGCTGACTTAGACAACCATCCCCAACCATCCTTAGGCCTCCCTCAGGTTTACCTTCAGGGCCTGCAGACTGACTTATTAAATCTCACAAATCCCTAATCCAAAGGCAAACTTTTTTTTGTTTTCTGTGGTTTTTTTGTTTTTGTTTTCTGTGGTTTTTGTTTTTTACTTTTGCTTTTTTGTTTTTGTTTTTGTTTTCTGTGGTTTTTGTTTTTGTTTTTGTTTTTGTTTTGGGGGGGAGTTGTACCAGGGATTGAACCCAGAGGCATTCTACCTCAGAGCTATACACCCAGCCCTTTTTTTAATTTTAGTTTTGTTTTATTTTTTGAAACAGGGCTAGGTTGCTGAGAGTCTTACTAAGTTGCTGAAGCTGGTCTCAAACCTTCGATCCTACTGTTTCAGCTTCCCAAGTACTAGGATTACAGGCGTGTGTCACCATGCCCAACCTTCTCAGTGGTTTATAATACTTGAAATTTTTCTATGTTACACTGTCATCACTATCAACAATACCCTCATCATTGATTAAAATGGAAACAAAATAGCCGGGTGTGGTGGCACACTCTTGTAATCCCAGTACTTGGGAGGCTAAGACAGGAGGATTCGGAAACAAAATTATTTTTAAAATTCTTCCTGTGATTAGCATTCTGCAAGACTGGCTATTTTAAGTCATAACCAAATGGTGATTTTTAGGAACCTATACAAAAATGATTGAAAGACCAGAAACCTCACTACACAGATGACACAATACCAGGAAAAAGGCATCTCGACTATATGCTTTATGAAGACATCTCCAAGCAGAACAGAAAGAACTGAATAGCTGTATGAGCAGACAGCCAGTCTTAATCCCTCCTATCTGAAAAGCCTGCCTGCCCTATTCCACTGGGATTCTGGGACACTCTATTCATACTAGATGAAGAGCTTTGAACTGTATTTATGAAGGAGACTACAAAGAAGTACTACTGTCACACTGCTTTTGGCTCTTGCCTTCATCTGCTATGCTCACAAGTTCTTATGGGTATTAAAAGTATGTGATATTGAGGATTTAAGAAGATTATTTTTTACAAGAAATAGGAAAACAACCAGATATGTATGATTTCAGTTATGACAATGATCTATCTGGGATGATGGCTACTTCAATAATAAAGAGGTAAAAAATATAATTTTTTGAAAGAGGAGAAAATGTTTTAAAAAAAAGTAGAACTGTGAGAAAAAAGTACCTTAAATCTTCCAAGAAGAAAAGTAAGAAATATGCTATGGTCAGTGCTAACAATACTACAGGCAAGAACTTAACAGAATCACACTTGGGAAGCTGCAAAGTTTATATGAAACTAGTGGTTCACAATTCTATCAGACCCAATGCTACCTCTTAATATTTTAATATTTAAAATGTTATAATGCCTACTTAACTACCCCAAAGTAAAATTCAGATGATTTACTTTAAA
Organism: Graphiurus murinus; assembly: GCA_004027655.1. NCBI lineage: Eukaryota > Metazoa > Chordata > Mammalia > Rodentia > Gliridae > Graphiurus > Graphiurus murinus. The sequence continues at coordinate 50,877 of PVLC010003115.1, forward strand.
CAATTGTTAAAAATCAATAAAACTCCATAACTAAAATATAAAAGAAAAAAAGAAAGCTATTTAAACCAAAACAATATTGTCATACATAATTGATCAGGCACAGTATATTAAAGGGTAAGATCAAGTAATTAGATACTATATCCACTAATAGAAGCCATTTACCAATGCAAACTGGTAGAGTGTGTTGTTGCTTCAAATACTACAACCACCAGTGATGTGCTTTTCCCAAAAGGTGTACAACTCACAAAAGTATCCAGAACAAAACAAAGTATTATCTTCCTGAAGTTCATAAAATAGTGGTATCCCAAAAATCAAGGTATACAAAAACATAGGAGAAAATAATTTATGTTGATTTATAGAGCATGTTTGGTTCCAGATTCAGATCAGTAGAAACAGCTTGGTTTGGGGGCTCCATTTGGCCACACAAATATAAAAAGTCAAGAATGACATGGGAGCCAGGCATCTTGGTACACGCTCATAATCTCAGTACTTGGGAGGCTGAGACAAGAAGATCACAGGTGCAAGACCAACCTCAGAAAGTAGTGAGACTCTCATCAAACTGGTGAGACCCTGTTTCAAAATAAAAAATAAAATAGGGCTGGGGGTGTAGCTCGGAGGTAGAATGCCCCCAGGTTCAATCCCCAGTACCACACACAAAAATAAAAAGGCCATGGGAAAATTCCTTGTTGTACAGGATTATATCCAGTGCATTGTAGGCACTCCAGTATACCCAGCTCCTATCTCCTAATGTTTGTAGCACCTGTCAATCATTGCTATCACCACCAAAAATAACATGAAGATATCTAGAATACCTGGTGAGAGAGACTATATTCCCTGTAGTCCAGAATTCCTGGATGAAACCATTCCCCAAAAGGCCCAATTTGAAGCAATCAGTGGATCTCCCTCAATAACATCTCTCTTTGTGAGCTAAGAAAAAAACCTACTCAAGTTCATAACTCTTCTTTACCTAACTGATTTAAATTATTCCCACCTCAAGCACAAAATTTATTGCATGAATTGTATATGTTGAGTGGCGGGGGGGGGGGGCGGGTAGAGCCAGGGGCATTCTACATGTAAGCTACACTCTCAGCCCTATTTTATTTTTTATTTTTAAAATGGGTCTCACCAAGTTGTGGAGGGCCTTGCTAAATTGCTGAGACTTGCTGTGAACTTTCTGCCTTGGCCTCCCAAGTACTGGGATTACAGCTGTGCACCATTATTCCCATCTTATTGCCTAGATTTCAATTTACTCTAATCTTTGACTATTACATGTGTCTGTTGATTATGAACTAATGCATACAATACGATCCAAAAGTGTTTTTTAAAGGGGAAATGGTACCAGAGAAAAAAAGCAAAAAGAGTATAAAAAATCTTATGGTCCAGATAATGAATTGTTCAACAATTAGGTTGTATGAATATAGTGTTTTCCCTAGAGACAGCACACATATTATATTGGGAAAACTACTTATAGTATATTTAATATATTTGGTTTCTAATTCTACCAAGAACTGTCAGTTTAAAAAAAAATCTTAGTAAAATTATAGTTAATGTTTTAATTTCCTACATTAATGTAAATCTCTAAACTCACACCTGTGTTTATAAGTCCTGTCACCTTAAATATCAGCATTTATCTCACTTCATTTCAATTCTAGTTAAAGACTAGATGTGAAGAAATCTGCTCATATATTTAGCAACATGCTTTGTAATTTACGCATCTCAAAATATCTAGAAGTCTGATTTGGGGAGAAGTTACTTAACCTCCCTCATCTTCAATTTCTTCATGAAACCACTGCAAAGATTAAATTATACAATCTATGTAAAGCATTTAGCAACAGGTCTGGTACTCAGTAAACACATACCAAATATTAGCTATTAGTGACTAACTTCTCTCCTGTCTTTAAATTAGCAGGCAGATCCAGATCTTAACTTAATCCACTCTCTTTTTTTTTTTTTTTTTTTTTTTCAGTCATCAATAAATAATTCTTCTTCAGGAAACAAGATGCCCAAGAAAGTTTGGTAACAGTCCAGTCCTCTGTGTTTCCTAATATTCATATAGCAGCCTGAATTTGTGGATCAACCAAAGGAAGCTGAAATAAACATGGCAATTAAGTTCCAACAGAGATTAGGGAAGGATTCTCTTGCCCAGAAACCTCCTGGAACACTGGAGTGGGGACATAACACTTTGAACAGAAATGAGCAGGAAACAAAGCCAGAGAAGCAGATATCAATAGCTGGAGGATGGTTCAAATTTTCTGAAAGGCAAGGAAATTAGTAACTAGTAGGTTGGACAGAATAAGTAGAGACAGTCCAGAGATTTTGTATGCCTTCAGTAGGGTGGGAAGTAGCAGAATGGCTATGTTCATAGGGCCTGGGCTAACTGGATAACCATTGTTACCTCAACTATTATAAGAGCTGTAGCCACTAATGACTGAGAACACAAAATTATTTTGTATGACACCATTAGCCTTCAAATTCCGTGATTCTCATTCTCATCCAAAAGACGTAAGTTAAGACAATCTAACCTAAACATCAAACTAGTCCATAACACAGGACTTCAACCAAAAAGGATTGCATTTTCAGGAAACTTGGAAGGAAGACAGAAAGGTTAGGAAGATTAAGGAATGAAAATAATGTGTATATACAAAAGTTCAGTATCTTTTTTCAAAACATCTTCAGAAAACATGAATAATCCTCCACAACATAAATGTTTAAATACAAAGAATATTTAATACTATAGATGATACACAGTAAAATTAACTTCATTCTTTTAGGATCTAAGTGTACATACGTATACACATAGAACACTATATGACATTTAGGACACAGTGTTGGAAGCCTTCTTGGTCATCAGCTCTGAGGTCACCTCGGTCCAGCTTAGGAGGGGCACAAACTGCCCACCCAAGTGGAGATTTATTTGCATGCAAACAAGTTTCCAAGGACCAAATGGAACCAATAAGCAAGGACCCTGACAATTTCATTGTTTACCCTTTCCTTCCCTGATTCATCCATGACTATCTTGTTGTTTTTCCCTGACTCATCCCATGACTGCTTTGCTGTCTCCTGTGATTAATCATTTTTTAAGACATTTTGGTTAAAACCCTCAATGAAAGAAAGTCACTAGTAGAAGAAGGACAGGAGACCTTTGCCTCCTCTCCAAACACCCTATGCTTCCAAATTATGTCTAATTTTCATTCATGTGAGAGACTTTTAATTTCATCAATCCATCAACAACACAATCCAGGACAACATATGAGAAACATTAGTTAATTTAAAGTCATGCTTTCTTCAAGGGCAAAGCTGTAGATAAACTTATGAAAACTTTTAAAAAAGAGAGAAGACTTTTACAAGTTATTTTGAAAATTTTTGCACATGTTAATTTCGCCTTCAAGGGTAATTCTGCTTGAAGTTTCACATTTAGCCATAGAATCTCTTGGCTTAAACTATCTTATAATGAGCAGAATCTAATTTTGTAGATGGATAAGGAAAATCCAACTTCTGTGAACTCTAATCATTGCCACTAAAGACCATCTGCCATGGCTTTTTACAACTCTATACATGAATAGTTAGGCCCCAATTAACTGAAAAGTCAATGAACATTTCCCCTATTCTCCAAATATAAAATTTCTCAATATTTTAACTATGGCTGCCCAATAAATACACATAAAATAATACAAGATTGGCCCTCATAATTATCTGATGTCAAAAACCACTAAGAAGATAAAAGTATAGGTTTGTAGAGTTTACTTATGAAAAGGAAGTCCTCTGTGAATACTTTCATTTAAATCATTTAGAAAGAAGTCAAAGACATGCAATTATAACAGAAACATATAATGGGTTCTGCCTAAATCATAAATTTTTCTATTTAGAACCAGAACATAATAAAGTTTGCTAACCAATATAATCCCTCAAAACAAGCTCAGTGAAAAAAAGCTTATTTCATATCTATATATCCATCACCTAACCCTGAAAAAGGATAAGTATTCCATGTTACTATACTCATCTTAAAGATGTCTAGTGTTCACAAAGCAAAAGAAACAAATCTTTGCAATGCTAGTATTTTCTCTAGAAATTAATTTAAAATTAATTTTCTCAGTATACTATGTTTGGAACCATCAAAATAGTTTACTACACAGCCCTGGAACATCAAACAAGTTACTTCTCCCATTCAGAAGATAACTTTGATCCTTGACAAGGACTCTCTCCTTGACCTAACTCTAGTCAGGTTCAAGAATCTTGCTTATTCAGTTTTAGCAAGAATCCTACACAATAATTTCAGGGAAAGTCCTTCACCCTTTGTCTGATCACAGTCACTGCCTCATCACCCTAGTCTGCTTTCAGCAAAAATCCCTAGGTCAGGTTAGCAAAGAATTACCCATTCTCTTTTTAATATTCTATCTACCTATACTCCCATCCTGCTTCTTGGCTATAAATCTCTACTTTCCTACTGTTTCACGAAAAGTATTTTATTTCTGAACTGAATTTATTTCTCTCCCCTAATACAAAATCCTACTGTAGAAGCCCTCCATTGAATAGTCTTCCCTGTTGTCACTGACAAATATCATGAATATTTTTTTCTTTAACACCCTTCTCTTCATCTAATTTTTTTTTTTTTTTTTGTACTGGGGGTTGAACCCAGGGGCATTTTATGTCTGAGGTACACCCCCAGCCTTATTTTATTTTTATTTTGAAACAGGTTTCAGTAGATTGATGAGAGTCTCCCTGCTTGCTGAGGTTGTTCTCCAACCTGTGATCTTCCTGACTCAGCCTCCCAAGTGGTGGGTTACAAGCATATGCCACCACGCCCGATTCATCTGATTATTAATCCTTTCCCCTTAGTTCCTTTTAGGTCTGGAATTCCCATAATGAGTGTTGGGAGCACATGTCTTACCATCCCACTTTACTCTTCACCAGTCTCCATCCCCATACCCCACATGGTCAGTGGCTTGACAGGAGTCCTATGAAGTCTTTCCAGTATGATCAAATTCATGCATTCCCTGCTCTCCTCTTATATCTGCATGTCCTGTCTCAGCTAAATCACTAGATCCCCACTGGTTGAAATTTATTGTGTCAAAAAACATAAAAATACATGTATCCTTCATTTTGCAAGTACCACACTAAAATCACTTGGCAAATTACTAATAGGCTTTTAATAACTTGAGACCCCAGGGGTAAGTATAAAGAATGGTGTATATCAGGTGAATGGCATTTTCATATTCTAAGTAACAGAAATGGAATAGACCACAGCGATGAATGCACATTCCAAATGAGATACAACCCAAACTAGGCCAATGAGCAATGAAAACAACAAAATAAGGGCCATAAAGGCCAGAAAGCTACAACTGTCTCAAGACCAATTTGCAAATACCTAAGAAACAGTAATAAATGAGTGAACTCCAGCTAGAACATTTTAAAATTTCACACATGTAAAAACTAAATCAGTGTTCCAATGTTAACTGGAGAGAAGCATCTAAAAGTCCCTAACAAATTCATAACTGACATTTTCAATAACAAATGACAAATGAAACTTTCATGTTCATTAAAAAGAAGTTCCAGCCAAGAATGACATGAAATATTTTCTAGGATAAGAGAAATTAAGAATTCAAACTCAAAGGATTGCTGGGTGTGGTGGCACATGCCTGTAATCCCAATAATTTGGAGGCTGAGACAGGAGGAACACAGGTTCAAGACCAGCCTCAGCAACATAGAGCAAGACCATTTCAAAATTAAGAAAATAAGCCAGGTGTGGTAGCACACGCTTGTAATCCCAGTACTTGGGAGGCTGAGACAGGAAGATTGCAGATTCGAAGTCAGCTTCAGTAACTTAATGAGGTTCTCAGCAACTTAGCAAGACCCTGTTTCAAGATAAAAAATAAAATAGGGCTGGGGTGTAGCTCGGACGCAGAATGCTCCTGGGTTCAATCCCCTGTACCACAAAAAAATTAAAAATAAATAAATAAATGGAATGGAGTTTCCTTTTGGGACACACAGAATACTCTCCATATCTTTACTGTCCCTGCCATTCTGTACTATTTTAATGAATAGTGCTCTGACATTATATACACTGGTATTTCAAACAAAACAGAAAAAAACTCTTTTGACTGTCCTAAGGAGGTTTTTAATACATCCAAGTAAATTATATGCTGCTGTCAGACTCTGGACTGCAACAACACAGAAACGCTTTGTCTGTGATGCTGACAGCTGTCAAAGCCTGACCTTTCCCTAACTGGCCAACGGAGGAAGCATTAATAGAATCTGTTTAGCCATCCCCACTTGCCTTTGCTGGGACTCAAGGTTAAGTCAATCAAGTCAGCAATGAAATCCAAAACACTCCCCATACACAGCAACACTCATTTCTAATCCTTCTCCAATATTTCAGATTTAAAACCCAAGTTATTTATGTAAAAACCAAAGAATAAAAAATATCAGTTTTTCCTTATTTTTCTTTTTTCTCTTCTGTGGCATAAAGATGCAGAATCTACTATCCTCTAGAAACCTGGGTAGAGATTAAAAAGCCAAAATATCAACATACTGCCTGATACTGCCTGAGTCAGAAACAGAACACAGAGTTCCAGATCTGATCACTGACTTCACTTTTTTTTTTTTTTTTCAATACTAGGGATGGAACCCAGAGGCATTCCACCTCTGAACTATACCCCTAGTCCTATTTTTTATTCTTGATTTTGAAACAGGGCCTCGCTAAGTTGCAGAGGGCCTCACTAAGTAGCTGAGGCTGGCCACGAACCTGCGATCCTCCCAAGTACTGGGATTACAAGGGTGCGCCACCATACCTGGCTACTTCACTTATCTTTTGTAAATTTTTATCCAGTAAAATTATATGAGCCACAGCAATTTGAAAAACAAAATTTCAGAGTAAAATCTAGATGAGCATGGAGGCACATGTCTGTAATCCTATGGACTCGGGACATTGAAGCAAGAGAATCACAAGTTTAAGGCCAGCAACTTAGCAACACCCTGTCTCAAATAGAAAGTTTAAAAAAGGAAAAAAAAAAAAAAAGGGCTAGGGATGTAGCTCCAGCACCAAAAAAAAATTAAAATCTATGCAAAGAAATTAATGGTCCCTTATTTCTCCATCAAAGCAAACACAATAGAACTTAGTTATAATATTGCAATTCCTCCTAATTCAAAACTGTTTACTTTACAGAAGACCTGTATAAAAGTCATTGTAGCATTAAGGAAACTAAAGACAAAGAAATGTATACAAGCATTTAAGTCCAGGCAGACTCTAAAATGTGTGCCAGCAATCCAGTTTCTGTGATATAAAAACAAGACGGCCCTGTGGCTCCCTAACCCCCACCATTTCCTTTTGCCTGGACATGAGCAGCAGGTCACATGTCAGAGAACATCTCATGCAACAAATTCTAATAACTTTTCCCCAACCCTTGCTTTGTCCTGAGTCTAAAAGCATCACTAATATCTGTTTTAGTATAATAGTTTTCAAATGCAAGCCAAATAATCTAAACAAAGTGAACAAAATGTGCATGCTCCTATTAATGAAATGCTAAGAATGTCTAAAGTGAAATGGGGAAGCTAAACCTGAGTTTAAGCAGCTAAACCTGAATAGGTTAAATATAGTATGTCCCCTGAAAGAGCTCATGTATTGATGTTCAGAGTTGACATAATGAGGGTTGTAATCTCAAGAGTAGATAAATCCATTGTAATGGATTTACTGGGTGACAACCTAGTCGGGTGAGGTATGGCTGAAGGACGTAGGTGTGGCCTTGGGAACTGTGCTTGCTTGCGTCTTCGAATCTCCTGCTTGCTCTCTTGTTCTGGCCTCCATGATGTGAAAGTAGAGCCCTTGCTCTCTCCCTCTCTTTGCCTCCAATCGCCATGCCCCGAGTTCTGCTGACATAACCTGACATGGATTGAACCTCTGAAGTCTCCAAAACTGTAAGCAAATATATCTTCCTTCCTCTAAGATGCATCATCTGGTTTTTGGGGTCACAGTAGTGAGAATGCTGACAGAAACAGATGCCTTGGGAGAGGGACCAGAAGAGAGAAAAGGTTCTCTGAAGAGAAAGAGATCACAGCCCACCACAGGAATGGTTTTTCTGCCAGGCCTTCTGCGATACTTTCTCACTCTGTCTTCCATGAATTCCCACCAGCCACAAACACTTGACATATTCTACAGTTTAGATTTCAAAAATATAAAGCATAATGTTTTCCACCTGTACCTCCACTCATGTTCCGATGTACCCCCTAGGAGGAATACACCCCCATCCTATCCTCCACTGAGAATCACTGAACTAGAAAAAAATAAAACAATCACACAAGAAGCCTGTTACTGTTCCCTGAGATTTTGTATAAGACTGCCTGGGATGTACAAATGTGGGTGATAATTTTCCCTTTAGCCAATCTTTCTATTTTATCCATATTTCTGCATTTTTACCTTAATGTATGTGTTTATTATAATGTACCTCAAGCGACCTGCAGAGTAAACACAATATACATAGATAGGTAAATAAAATAATTATAGCAAAGAGACTCGAAGCAATTAGAATAATATTAAAATCCGTGATATTCTGGGAGGCTGAGGCAGGAGGATCACAGGTTCAAGGCTAGACTCAGCAACGTAACAAAATCCTATTTCAAAACAAAAACGAAAAGAGGCCAGTACTTGGAATCTGAGACAAGATACGTGCGAGAACAAAACACTCACAGAGGAGTCTTTACCAACACTGATAGACAGTGCTAGAGGGAGGAATCAACAATATGATACCAACTGTTAAGCACTATTAATAAAATACACTCCAAAACTTTAGCTATGTGCCCCAAATGTAAGATAATTATTGAAGTCATGGGGGCTTCTGGCTAACCAGTTAGCCATGGCAAACTGAACGTATTTATCTCTTTTACCTCTAAAACCCAATAAAATAACAATAAAGTATAAAAGTAATATAAAACACCAAGGACAAATACAATTGTGGGATAGAGAGGTCAGCATGTTTTTGGAAAGGAGCTGAAAGTATGTCAACTGGCTCAGAAGAGAAGAGGAAGCTACAACCTAAATTCCTGGAGAAAGTGCTACTGAAAAGAAAAGAGCTGATATGACCTCAGAGGACACCAGAAATATTCATGAATTACAAGAATCAAATACAAAAGAAAAAAGATGTAAATTAAGGAGTGCAAAACAATAAAGGATAAAATAAAAATCACCATACAAAAAGTGAAGGTGTTCTCCTGGCTCCCAGCTCTCTGATCTATCAACATCAGCATTAAGACACAGTCACTGCAGAATGAGATTGGAGGATTCATCTCTGAAATCTTAACTGTGGCAGGGGTCAAAAGTGACTGAATAAGGTACAATAGTAAATAAGTGTTTTATGCACCCACACATGCACTCAAACCTCAGTCTCCAATATACTTTTTAGTATCTCAATCTTAAACATTAATAAATAGCCCAGGATCATTAGATATGTAAGGAAAACTATGAACATGAAAGACTATTTAATACAGATGAATTAAATAAATGAATGTGAGGAAAACAAACAATGAAAGGCGCTAAGGAATGCTACAATCAATAACTTTCGAAAGAAAAGAGAATATGTATATTCATGAAACAAAAATAAAGTGTTATTAAAAAAAAAAAAAAAAAAAAAGAGCTGGGCATGGTGGCGCACGCTTGTAATCCCAGCATTTGGGAGGCTGAGACCGGAGGATCCGGGTTTGCGGCCAGCCTCGGTTACCTAGTGAGGCATTCCACAACTTCGTGAGACCCTGTTTCAAAATAAAGAATAAAAAATAGGACTGAGGGTGTAGCTCAGAGGTTGAATGCCCCTGAGTTCAATCCCCAGTACCGCAAAAAAAAAAAAAAAGAGAGAGAACTGTTAGAATTAAAAACAGGAGAAGAAAATATATATAGAAAAATTGAAAAACAGGTGAAGAAATTCCCCAGAAAATAAAACAAAAAGGTATATAGGTCAGATATCAGGGCAAAAGAGGAAATTAGAGGACCAATCCAGAAGGCCCAAATTTCAACTAACAAGAGATTATAAAGAGTAAATAGAAAAATAATAATAATACAGAATTATAAGTAGAAATAAAGAATTATCAAAGCAATAATAAAAAAATTTCTTAAACTGAAGAGTTTACGTTTTCAAAAGGTCCACTACGGAGCCTCCGTCACTGTCCCTCCACAGATCCAGGAGTCTCAGGGAGGACGCGGGGCGCTCCAGAAGCTGCAAAATGGAGCCCGTGACGTTTGAGGATGTGGCCATGAATTTCACTCTGGAGGAGGGGGCTTTGCTGAATCCTTGGGAAAAGAAGCTCTACGAGATGTGATGTGGGAAACCTTTGGGAATCTGAAGTCTGTAGAAGTCAAGTGGATAGACCCTATGAAAGAATATAGCTGGAGTGGAGAAATTGCCAACCAAACACCTCCACTGTGTGTTGTAAGTGTGAGGAGGAAACCCCCAAGAGTAACTGGCCAGGAAAACCCAGTGTGTCAAGAAGCCCTTCCTGCTCACTCATCCCTAAATGTGCCCCTGAGAGGTCACACTGGTCACAAACCATACGAGCGTCAGGAAAATGTCGAGAGGCCATGTAACCATAAGGAATGTGAGAAAACCTTCCGTTATCCTCATTGTTTTCAAAAGCATGAAATGATTCATCCTGGTGAAAGAACTTATGACAGTAAACAATATGATGAAGCTTCTAGGTGCCTTAGTTCTATTGAGAATCATGAAAGAACGCACCCTCAGAGAAAACACCATACTCGTAAGTATTGTGGAAAAAGCTTCACTAATATTAAAGACCACGAAAGAATTCACACCGGAGAGAAACCATTTGTATGTACACATTGTGGGAAAAGCTTTATTCATTCAGTACAGTGTACACACATGAAAGAATTTATACTGGAGAGAAACCCTCTGTATGTAAGCTATGTGATAGAGCCCTCATTGATTCCAGTTCCCTTCAATTTCATAATAGGATTCACAGTGAAGCAAAACCCTGTATATGTAAGCAATGTGGTAAAACCTTTAGTTCTGGCAGTTACCTTAAAATACATGAAAGAACTCACAGTGGAGAGAAACCTTTTTCATGTAAGAAATGTGAG
>PVLC010003115.1:62053-102506 GCA_004027655.1 Graphiurus murinus
AAAAAAAAAAAAAAAAAAAAAAAAAAGAAATGTGAGAAATGTTTCCATCCTCACAAAGCCATACAAAGACACAGAAAAATTTATACTGTAGAGAAACCATATCTATGTAAGCAATGTGGGAAAACCTTTACTTTGTGTAGTTCCTATCATTACCCTGCAAGAACTCACAGTGAAGAGAAACCCTATATATGTAAGCAATGTGGGAAGGCCTTTAGTTCTTCCAATTGTATTCAAATACATGCAAGAATTTACACTGGAGAGAATCCCTGTAAAGTGTAAGCTATATGAGAAAGCCTTCTTCTCTTCATTTTCGAACACACAAAAGAACTCACGCTGGAGGGAAACCTTATGTATATAAAGAATGTGGGAAAGCCTTTCATTTCTTCAGTAGCTGTCGAAGACAGTAACGAGTTCACAGTGGAGAGAGTCCTTATGTATGTAAAGAATGTGGGGAAGCCCACGTGGTTCAGTAACATTTGAAGACCTGAACACGTTCACAGTGGAGAGAACCAGTATGCATGCAGGCAATGTGGGAAAACTTTCTGTCATTCCAGTTCTTTGAGAAGCCATGAAGAAAGCCACACTACAGAGAAAGCTTGTGTATGTAAGAAATGTGGGAAAGCCTTTAAGTCTTCTAGTTCCCTTCAAATACCCAAAAGAACTCACTCTGGAGAAAAGCCCTATGAATGTAATCTTTTTTTTTTTTGGGGGGGGGGTCGGTACTGAGGAATGAACTCAGGGGCATTCTACCTCCGAGCTACACCCCCATCTCTATTTTTTTATTCTTTATTTTGAAACACTGTCTCACTAAGTTGTGGAGGGCCTCATTAAGTAGCTGAGGCTAGCCACGAACCTGTGATTCTCCGGTCTCTGCCTCCGAAGTACTAGGATTACAAGGGTATGCCATCACACCTGGCCTCAAAAAATACAGGAAAACAAACAACAAGGGAATTATCAAAATGGTATTCTAGAAAATATCTATTTAACAAGAAAAAGGCATTAATGAAGAAATAAGAAACAAAAAAAAGACATAAAGAAAAATAATGAGATGGTGGATGTAAAGCCTACTTTATCAGAAATTGCATTAAATACAAATGTAAGCAGCCCAATCAAAAGACTGGCAGAATGAATACTTTAGACCCAACAATATGTGGCCTACAACAGATACATTTTAGATGAAAACAAATATATGAAAGTAAAAGGATAGGAAAAGATATATTACGCAAATAACCATAAAAGATCTGGAATATCTATACTAACATCATACAAAATAGATCTCAAAACAAAATATGGTCTAGAAATAAAGAGGAACATTTCCAAGTGATAAGAGGGTTAATCTATCAAGAAGATTTAACAATGTAGAGGCACCTAATAACTGAGCCCCAAAATATATAAACCAAAAACTGATAGAATTAAGATGAAAAGAAGTAAATTCAACAATAATAGTTGAAGACTTCAGTACCCCACTTTCAATAATGAATAGAACAAATGGACAAAAAATAGAAGACTTAAAAAGCAGTAAAAACCAACCAGACCTAATAGACGACATCTATAGAACACTCCAATCCAAAACAGTAGATACAAACTCTTCACAAGTGCACATCAAACATTCTCCAGAATTGATCTCATGCTAGATCATATGATAAGATTCAATATATTTTTTAAATTAATGTCAAGTTGAGACAGGAGGACTATAGGTTTTAGGCCAGCCTCAACAACTTAACAAGACCCTGCTAAAAAATTTAAAAATATAACTAAAATAGGACTGGAGTTGTAGCTCAGAGGTAGAATGCCTCTGGATTCAATACCTACCCAGTACCACCAAAAATAATAATGACAGTTATAACAATAATAATTAAATTAAACTCACATAAAATATGTCCTCAAACTAAGATATAGTGAAATGAAAAATACTAGCAGAAGGACGTTTCAGAAATTCAAGAACATAAGCCGGGCGTGGTGGTGCACACTTGTAATCCTAGGACTTGGGAGGCTGAGACAGGAGGATCTGAGTTCATAGCCTCAGCTACTTAGTGAGGCCCTTTGCAACTTAGTAAGACTCTGTTTCAAAATAAAGAATAAAAAATAGGACTGGGGGTGTAGCTCAGAGGTAGAATGCCCCTGGTTTCAATCCCCAGTATCGCCAAAAAAATACAAAAACAAAAAAGAAATTCAAGAACATGTGGAAATTAAATAACACTCTTAAAAACCGGTATTTCAAAGAAGAAATAAGGGAACATTCTGAAATAACTGAAATGAAAACACAATATACCAAAACTCATGGAATGCATCTAAGGCAGTTCTCAGAGAGAAATTTATAACTGGAAATGTCTACATTATAAAAGAAAAAAAAATCTCAAATTAATAACCTAAACTCTCACCTTAAGACAAACTAGAAAAGAGCCAGGCATCTGTAATCCCAGTATTTGGGAGGCTGAGACAGGATGATCACAGGTTCGAGGACAGCCTCAGCAACATAGTGACACTCTTAGTAACCTAGCAAGACGCTGTTTAAAAACAAAAAATAAAAGCTGGGCATGGTGGCACACACTTGTAATCCCAGTACTTGGGAGACTGGGACAGGAGGATCTCGGATTCGCACCCAGTCTCAGCAACTTAGTGAGGCCCTGTTTCAAAATAAAGAATAAAAAACAGAGCTAGGGATGTAGCTTGGAGATAGAATGCCCCTGGGTTCCATCCCCATACCAAAAAAAAAAAAAAAAAAAAAAAAAAAAAAAAAAAAAAAAAAAAAAAAAAAAAAAAAAAAAAAAAAAAACTAGAAGAGCAAAATAAACCCAAAGCAAGCAGGAAAAAAAAAGGAGGGGGGGGGGACAATAAAGACTATGGCAAAAGTTAATAAAATGAGAACAGAAAAATGATAGAGAAAATCAACAAAACCAAAAGATGATTCTTTGAAAAGATCAAAAAAACCTCTACCAACAGGACCAGAAAAAAAGAGAGAGAGCTCAGTGGTAAAGTGCTTGCCTAGTGTTTGTGAGGCCTTGGATTTGATCCCCAGCACTGCAAAAAGGGAAAAAAAGGGAGGGGGGGGCTAACTTACTAAAATCAAGAATGAGAGAGAAGACATCATCCCAATCTTACAGAAATAAAAAGGATTATAAGTGAAAATATGAAATAGTACATGTATCAATTAGATAACTTAGATAAAACAAATTCCTAGAATGATAGAAACTACTGAAACTGATTACAGAATAGAAAATTTGAATATATCTCTAACATGTAAAGAGAACAAATTAATAATTTTAAAACAACCCACAAAGAGAAGCCCAGGTTCAGATGTGCTACTGGTTAATTCCACTAAACATCTCAAAAAGAATATCAATCCTTTATGCCCTCTTCCAAAGGATGCCTATTCCAGAATAGGAACATACACAGAAAAAGAAAGGAAAGTAGTTGTTGCCAAGAATTGGGAGAGGAAGGAACAGGAAGTGGCTACTAATGAGTACAAGGTTTCATTTTTAGAGTGATGAAGCATTCCATAGTGGTAATGGTTGAGTAACTGTGATTATACTAAAAACCAATGAATTGTTGTATGTTTTTAAAGTATGAATTTCATTTGGGAGGCTGAGACAGGAAGATCACAGGTTCAAGACCAGCTTGAGCAACTTAGCAAGTCTCTCAGCAACCTAGTGAGACACTGAACACAAAAAATAAAAAAGGGCTGGGGGTATAGCTCAGAGGTAGAATGCCTCTGGGTTCAATACCCAGTACCACAAAAGGTGGGGGGATTAATTTCAAGATATGTGAATTCTACCTTAATAAATGTATTTTTTAAAAAACCTACAGGGGCTCAGTGGTATAGCACTTGTCTACTGTGCACAAGGCCCAAGTTCAGTTCTCAGCACCACTTAAAAAGCAAATAAAAAAATACATATTTTGAGATTCTAGAATAAAGAGAATGGATCTTCTCAAGGATAGTTTTTTCTATGACCTATTAAAAAGCAGTAATTTCAACAACATCAAAAAATAAACTATTTCTAATATGAAAGGATAAATTAACTAGAATTGACAACAGAAATAATGGACATAAATTCTATTTCCACCCACAATATTTACCACTGCTAAAATGTCCGAGATATTCCTTTTTTATATAATTATAATATAAAAATCATTCAGATTTGCCTGCAAAAACTACTTTTTAAACTACTCAAACAGATTTTACTGGCAACTGACTTTTTAAAATACAGTACCACCTCTAAATTTCACTACTGCAAATAAGTAATTATCACTTGGGTACATTCGGGCAGGTACTTAAGAAAAGAATGTAAACCATGAACTTCCCATATCAGTACCACTTAAGGCAAAAAGGATGGATGAATAGTGGAAACACTATAAAAAATACTTACAGCCTCAAACTGCAAATGACTATCCTTTAAGAAACTCTGAATTTTGTCCTTGGGTAAAATATTGAATCGAAATCGAAGGAGATCCATTTCTTGTTGAATAAACCAGCGTCTAAGATCTTCACTGAAATAAAGACAGGAAAGTATGAGTATAAATTAAAAATTCAATGAAAATTAAGTCAAAGAAAAATTTGTGTGTGTGTGTGTGGTGCTGGGGATTAAACACAGAGCCTTCTACTTCTGAGCTACATCCCTATCTATATCCCTCTCCCTATTTTACTTTTTATTTTGAAATGAGATCTTACTAAGTTGCTGGGGATCTTGCTAAGTTGCTGAGGCTGGCCTTGAACCTGCTATCATGGCCTTGAACCAGCAACCCGCCTGTTTCAGCCTTCCAAGTACTGGGAAAACAGGCGTGCACCACCATACCTGGCTAAAACCAAGAAATTTTTATGAAATAATATTCAAAGATGAGCAGAATACCAATAACAGCAGTTGAAAGCAGACAAGTTCTCTAGCATGATAAAGAGAACATTAAAGCACAAACTACAATCTTTCAAGGATTTGTTGGGATCTAGAGGTGTTATAAACATAAAAGATTAAATACAAGATACTTCAAGTTTACCTGCATTATTATTGGATAAAAGAAAAAAATAATTCACTGCATTTAATATAACTATAAAAGTCATTACCATTTAAAAATGGAGTACCCCTTTGGTCTGAGGTGTTTTCATCAATGCCAAATAAATAATTTTTTTGTGTATGGTACTAGGGATGGAACCCAGGGGCTTTCTACTTCTGAGTTACACACCCGACCCTATTTTATTTTTTATTTTGAAACAGGGTCTCACTAAGTTGCTGAGGGCCTTACTAAGTTGCTGAGGCTGGCCGTAAACTTGTGATCCTCCTGTCTCAGTTCCCCCAAGTACTGGGATTACAGGCATGTGCTACCACACCCAGCTAACAAATTTTTTAAAGGTAACTTTACGTCTGAATAGACTATAGCAGTAAACTTTGCCTAGTGTAATTATTAACTTTATAGTTCATAATTTTACAAAATTTAGTAACAAAAGTATGCTTTAATATTTCAGGGCCATCAAAAAACATTAATTTATAAGGCAGATAAATCATGAACATTATTATTATATTATAAAATAATTACCCTACTACATGTAAAATGATTTCTTTTTTTTTTAGATGACTTATAAACTGAAAGCAATTCATTTACTATATAAATTACATGAACTACATATGCTTTTATATAAAAGGAAAACTCTAAGACCAAACCTAATAATCTCCCAGCTATAACTGGGATAGTAAGCAATTCAAGATTTGCACTTGTGTAGCATGCTAATAAAAAAAAAACCATAACTTTATTATTTGATCAAAACTAATAAGGAAGAAAAAAATTTTTTTTAAAGCAACTAACTCCTTCTCCCTCTGGGTGGCACTATTGGCTTAGAAGAAATCAACTACAAACTGAAAATATCTATAGCTTAATAGGCTCATGCAGCTCAAATTCTAAAATCTGTATCAAATTCACATATGTGTTCTATTCATTGTTTCCTATAAAGATTGCCATCTTTTTTTCTGGAAAAGTACTAAAAGTCCTTCATAATGAAAACTCTTTCAATTTTAAAATCCAAATGAAGAGTCTCTCCTGTAAAGTTAAAAAGTGTTTCTTCTAGCAAAATTTTTGCAACAGAAAATTTCTTTATTATTTTTGAATAAACAATTTTTTCAAATAATTCACTACAATAACATTCAACCCATGATAGACCTAAAGTTATTCTGAGTTTTTCTATGTTCAATACAACATGTTAACTTCCCATGTACCAGTTTATAACCCAAGATATTTGGCTATGAGAGTATAAATATATACTTACGACTGGCAATAAGCAAGGCGCAAAATAAAATGAGAGATATGATCCCTTCTTCGTGGTTCATATTCATCTTCTAGGTTTTCCTTAAAAATAATAACAAATAAAATAAATGCCTTAGAATGATAAGAGGTATAAAGAAACACTGAGTCAGCATTAGCCAATGGTAAAGTAAAAATTTCAAAAATACATTGTGTGTGGGTGTGTGTGCGGTATGGTACTGGAGACTGTACCCAGATGCTTTCTACCTCTGAGCTATACCCCAAGTTGTTTTTTTGTTTTGAAACAGGGTCTTGATAGGTTGTTGAGAGTCTCACTACATTGCGAAAGCTGTCCTCAAACCTGTAATCCTCCTGTCTCAGCTTCCCAGATACTAAGATTACAGATGTGCACACTACACCCAGCTCAGAAACACATTTCTTAATTATCATCTTTCCAGGATAATTATTATTTTATTAAAGCTACAACCAGATGAAACTGAGAATTGAACTCAAAACCTCCTGGGTTTAGACGCATTTTCTATCAACCCTCTTTTAACTTTCTTTTTTCCCCCTCTCTCTTAACTCTCTTTCTTATTCAGACTATGCCAAGGTTCTCACCTCAACAATTTCTTAGATCAACCCTTGACTTCTTTAATTCCAATCATTTGTCAAAACCTAGATTCAAAATTTGTCTATAGCTATAGTCCTGTTCCCAAAACACTGAGAACTTCTAGAGAAAAAAATACACAACACTCAGAATCTGGTATACAAAAACTCACAGCCTTTACCCTCAAGTAGACCCTTACCAATGACAACACATCTTTAATCAAGCCCAAAACAGCAGGAGAGAACACATTACATGCACTTAGTAGGTACCAGCCACTGTTCTATGCAGTTTTAACCCATTTAATCCTTTTTTAAAAAACCCTCATGAAGTAGGTACTACTTTATACCCTTATTTCTTTAACTACTTAATTTGTTTGTTCTTGTTTTTTTGGGGGGAAGGGTCCTGGGGATTGAACCCAGGGCATTCTACCTCCAAGTGACAAGACCAGCACTTAATTAGCTAGTTAGTTTTAATTTTGAAATAGGTCTCAGTTGCTAAGGCTAGTCTCAAATCTACAACCCTCCTGTCTCAGCCACCCAAGTACTGGGATTACAGGCATGCACCACTGTGTCCAGCTACTATACCCTTATTTTAAAGATGAGGAAACTGGCCTAGTGTGCTGGCACACATCTGTAATCCCTATACTTGGGAGGCTGAGACAAGAGGTTCATAGGTTCAAAGCCTGCCTCAGCAACTTAGCAAGGCCTCCCACAACTTAGTGAGACCCTGTTTCAAAATAAAAAATAAAAAAGGGCAACGGGGGTAGGTCAAGGTAGAATGCCTCTGGGTCCAATCCCCAGTGCCACAAAAAAAAAAAAAAAAAGAGGAGGAAACTGAGGCACTGAAAGGTTGTATAGCTTATCCAGAGTTACAAAATATGCTAGTCAGCTCTGTGTTGCTTTAACAAAATACTTAAGATAACCAACTTGAAAAGAAGAAAGGTTCATTTTGGCTCAGTTTCAGTCCACGGTCAGTTGGCTCCACTTGCTCTGATCTTTTGGAAAGGCAGAACACCATGACAGACAGCACATGGTGGAACAAAGCTGTGCCCCTCATGGTGAGGAAGAAGCAAAAATAGATAGGAAAAGACCAGGTTCCATAATCTGCTTCAAGGGCATGCCCCCAGTCATCTTCAACCCCCCACTGGGTCTCCCCTCTTAAATGTCCCACCACCTTCATATAGCACCAGGCTGAGAAGCAAGCCTTTATTACGTGAGCCTTTGTACAACATTCCAGGTCCAAACCATAGCACAGAGCTTATAATCAGCAGAGCTGGAATTTGACACATAATCACCTCTTTTCTCACTTCTTAGAAAAGTTGTTTCAGTCTTCACCAGTTGCTCCAAAGCCCCCACCACAGCACCTTTCTTTTCTCTCTCAACAGACATCCCCTACTTCACATAAAATAAAAGCCATCAGGAAGACTCCTTCAACTCCATATTTGTGGACCGTGTTGTGCTGCCTTTCTTCCCATCTCCATAACTACAGCATCTCTCCTCCTGTACCTAAAGCTAATCCCTACACCTACCCCTCCAATTCATTTGCTCTTGTCTCTTAAAGACCTTGATTAATCAAATGCTCTCTCAAAGTATCAAGTTCCCCACCTCTATTTTCTATTCTAGGTCTTTCCATTTATAAACATGTTTTAAGCATTTCATTACATATATTTCATATGTTTTACATATATATGTAACATCCCCTATCTTCTGCCCAATTTCTCTGGTTTTTTAGCTAAACATCTTAAAAGAGTACATGTTCCATACCCACCTCTCTCTTCCAACCACTGTCATTGTTCTGGTTTCTGCCCCTATCTACAAAGGCCCATCCAGCTGCTAAATCCAAAGGACACTCTACAACCTGTCTTACATGATCTATTTTAAGCTTCTGAGGCAGTTGTGGTTAAGAGTACCACCATAGAAACAAAATGCCCAGATTTGAATCTTGGCTCCACAACGCACCATCTTACAATCTTGGGGAAGTTAATGAGCTTATCAGTAAACACTAATCAGTTTCCTCTTCTGTAAAACAGGGATGATAAGAGCACCTACCTCATAAGACTGTCATCTAGACTACATGGATTAATATCAATATATGTAATGCACTTAAAACATAATCTGGTACGTAGTAAGCATAAAACAAATACTTGCTGTTTTATTCCTATTCTGTCAATATTAATATGACCACTACTACTGAAACTCCGACCTTCCTTGGCTTCTATAATACCACTATTCAGATTAACTTCCTACTTCTCAGAAAGCTCCTTCTCAACCTCCGTCCCAGACTCCCCCAATTCCACCTCACCTTAAATATTAGTGTCCTCAGTTCCTGTCCTCCATTATCCTTCTTCTCAAATTATTTTCCTGGAGTGTTATCACCCATTCCTGATGATTCCAACCCTCCCTTTAACTTACACTCCCGCTAAAGATGTCTTCTAAGCCCACACTTGCATATCCAATCACCTACTAGACATCACCACAAGTACCTCAAAGTTATGTCTAGCACTAAACTCAATACCACCTCTCAGATACTGCCTCTCAAAATATCACCACCATCCACCTAACTGACCTAACTAGAAAACTGGATGTCAATCCATAACTTTTCTCTCTGCCTTCTCCCTACAAGTTACTAGAGTCTTTTGGTCATACCTTCTTATTATCTCTTCAACCAGTCCCCTTTTCTCATTAACTCAGACTCTCATCACTTACAGGTCCCTGTTTTCCCTGCTGAAAGACATAACTCTATCAACATGCTGTTGGCAGTCACCTTCCAAAAATAAAAAAAATCTCATCACATCTGTCAAAATGCAGTTCCAGCACCACCTCCCCTGGAAAGTCTCTCCAACCCTCCCCAGTCTGAGTTGCTTAATCATATGTGCTCTTGGAGTTCTGAAGCACCCATCTAATAACAGCACTATGTTACCCAAAATACATTTGCCAATGTCTGGAGACACACAGTGGGTAGAAGCCACAAATGCCACTGAGCATCCCACAATGCACAGGACAGTTCCTGCAAGAAGGAATCATGAGGCTCAAAGTGATGCCAGCAAGACTGAGAATTCTTGCCATATTATAATCGTATGACTACATGTCAATTACCCCACTAGACAATAGGTACCTTCATGCATGGTCTATGCTACATCAGTCCTTAGAAAAGCCCTGTGCCAGCCGGGCGTGGTGGCGCACGCTTGTAATCCCAGCATTCGGGAGGCTGAGACCAGAGGATCCGGGTTCCCGGCCAGCCTCAGCTACCTAGTGAGGCACTCCGCAACTTAGTGAGACTCGGTTTCAAAATAAAGAATAAAAAATAGGGCTGGGGGTATAGCTCGGAGGTAGAATGCCCCTGAGTTCAATCCCCAGTACCGCAAAAAAAAAAAAAAAAAGAAAAGCCCTGTGCCTAACACAAGCCCTTTCTCACAACTTACACTCAGTAATATGAACACAAACTGAAGGAACTTTGTTTCCTCTTTTACTTACTCTGTAGGAAAACTTCAGCTTTCGAATCTCAGCCTCCAACTTACTCTGGTATTGCTCAGTTCCTTTCACATAGCTCACACCAAGATTCTCAATTGTTTTTAGCACTAAAAAGAAAAAACAAGTATAAATGCAACATAATTTTTAAAAATTAAATTCAAGAAAAAAAATCTATGGATAGCGATTCCCTAATTACTTATTCTTAGAACAAGACAGAATAACACTCCTATTTTCTGCAAGTGCATTATTTGAAGTATAAATATTTGTAGGAAAATAAACTCCATCTATGTATAGAAAATACTCATGTTCCACACAGCATAATCTAACACCAGAGATTCTCAACCAGTGCAGAGGGAAAGAAGGTGGATAATCCCTGTTGTACTGAGAAACTGTTGTTGAGGAATGGAAAAGCACGTCAGCATGAAAAAACAATTAAGCACCCCTTGTTTGCATTCTTTACGTGCAGCTCCCTGTTTGACAGTCTCCTTCATTTACTCAGCATAGACTCATCGTAAAAAAAACAGACCTTCACCAGGCATGGTGGCACACACCTGTAACCCCAGTATTTGGAAGGCTGACACAGGAGGGTCACAGATTCAAAGCTAGCCTCAGCAACTTAGTGAGGCCCTCCACACCTTAGTGAGAACCTGTTTCAAAATAAAAAATTGAAAAATAGGGCTGGAAGTGTGGCTCATAGGTAGAATACCCTCTGGGTTCAATCCCCAGAACCACAAAAAAAAAAAAAGGGAAATATACAACAGTGAAAAAGCAGGGCCATCAAATACAATAAACCATCCTGTATAGATGCCACATACTGCTCAAAGATCACTAAAGCCCCTCATCAATCCTTCCTCAGATAAATT
Organism: Graphiurus murinus; assembly: GCA_004027655.1. Taxonomy (NCBI): domain Eukaryota; kingdom Metazoa; phylum Chordata; class Mammalia; order Rodentia; family Gliridae; genus Graphiurus; species Graphiurus murinus. The sequence continues at coordinate 73,219 of PVLC010003115.1, forward strand.
TTTCTCTTGAGGCATATTCTTCTTTTGAACTACACCCCCAGTCCTATTTTATTATTTTATTTGGAAACAAGGTTTCACTAAGATTCAGAGAGCCTCACTAAATTGCTGAGGCTGGTCTCGAACATGGGATCCTCTTGTCTCAGCCTCCCAAGTACTGGGATTACAAACATGTGCTACCACACCCACTTTCTTGAGGCATTTTCTAATTAATTCAGGAAGGAAAATCTTAATTGCCTCCTGAACATAAACCCATATTCCATAGGTACCTTATTATTGTACACAAATCAAATTATCTTCTCTTTATTCCTGCGCCTCGTCCCACCATCCCATCTCCATTAGCAGAATTTCTATGCACTAGATCATCCAAACAGAAATTCCAGCCACCCTACACCTGTTTCCTCCTTCCTCACATCCAAACCAGAAAATCTTCTCAATAATACTTCCTTCGGGGGATGGGAGTGTACATCAGTGGTAGAGCACATGCTTAATATGCCCGAGGCCCTGGGTTCAATTGCCAGCACAAAAATAAATAATATTTCCTTAGTATCCCTTAAATCTCACCTTCTATCATTGTCACTACATTGCTCAGGCCTTTACCATTTCCTCTCTTAAGTGGCAAATGAAGGGAAACAGGTATCATTATCCTAACCACTATGAAGCATCTGACACTACTCTACACTGTCTAAAACCTTTTCTCCCTTGCCTTCACTCTTGCATTCATTAAACATGTAATGAGTGCCTTTCTCTCCAAATTAGTAGCTCTTACCCTGCTCCTCTATGTATGAATGACAGTATTCACCTCTCCTTCTGACTTTGGCAAAAGAAAATCACAGAATATAAATTCTGAAGACAGTGCTAGTATTTCTGTTCAGTTCATTTCTAGCTCATTTCTTTCTTTATCAACACATGAAGGATAAATAAGCCCCAGTACAGTAACCACATCTTTCTTACTATCTAACACTATACCATCACCACGCACAACATGCCCTTAGTTATCCATGTTTCTCCACCCTAAACTAGTCACTGTCCCCTCAAACATAACATTCTCTAATTCTCTAAGCATTATGTCATTTTAGAAAAATTCTTCATTTCTCCTCTATTTGAAATTTCCTACACACCCTTTAAGGTCTGGGTTAGTGTGTGTGTGTGTGTGTGTGTGTGTGTGTGTGTGTGTGTGTGTGTGTGTAAAGAGAAAGATGCTTCAGATAACATAATGTAGCATGAATTTCACTCTCTGCCTCAGGCGCGCACGCCCCGAATAAGGGAGCATTCTATCTCCAAGCTACACTCCCAGCCCTTTTTATTTTTTATTTTGAAACAAGGTATTGCTAATTTGCTGAGGTTAACCTCAAACCTGTGATACTCCTGTCTCAGCCTCCTAAATTCTAGGATTACAGGCACACATCACCAAGTCAGGATTCAGGTTACATTTTTACTTCTCTAAGAAGCCTTACTTAATCACTCTAAGTCAGTTAACCCCATTTCTATTCTTCAATACCACTACTAGTTATTTAAACAGTAAAAATACTGATTTATAACTATTATTTTAAGTGTCTGTCTCCATGTCCTAACATACAGCTTCGAGAAAGATATAAATTACAGTATTCATCTCAAACTCCCTGCTACCTAGAACACAGTGGTACTCACGTTTAACTCTATCGATGGCCAAGTTTTCAAATTCTATCAAAGATATGTTTTCAGAAGGTGGCTGCAAATAAAACTGAAGGCTATGAGGGTAACAAGCATTCCTCTGGTCACCTGCCAACCTCAACTTCCTCCGCTTTCCTCCAGAAAACTGCATCTTGGGTTACCTTTGGAAGGAAGCACATAAAAATCTAAAATAATGGAAAATGGAGTTGAAACCAAGAACAAAACACAGAAGAAATAATTACACATAGACATAAAAAAAATATTGAAATTGAAGGAAAGTAAAAAACATTAAAAGTGGTTATCCCCGGGCGATGTATTTCCCAGACTTGATACAATACACCTGTAATAATTTTGTGATGCAGGGACAGGAGATGCAGGTGCTGGCCCTAACTTTATTAAAGTTAGTATTGCCCTAGCAATATTAAAGTTAGGTAATGTTGCCTGCTCACTATAGGTCTGTGTGCCCCCCCGCCCCCTTATATCGCTATTATCCCAAGACTTAAGATGAAGTTCACACAGGCTGCAATCCTGAAATCGGTAGATTCTGGCTAGCTTAATGAACTACGCCCTGTCGCTCTATCTTATGACCTTGAAAACAAAACAATTGTCTTTTGGATCCTGCCTTTCGGGACTCCTTTTAGACGCTTCCACAAGTGACTTATAAAAGATCCCAGTCCGGTTCCCCCAACTCCTCCCAGGCCCCCACGACCCTCCCTAAACGATCCACACCCAATACCCGCGCTGCACCAGGTAAATCCTTCTGCTCCCACTGCCTGAAAAGCGATCTCCTTTTCTCGACCTGACGCTTCTATAACAAAACTGCTCTCGGTCCTAAATCAATTTGCCGGAGTTTCTTTTACCTGCGAGCAGTCAGACGCGAGAACACTGACGCTGACAGCTACTTCTCCGCAGTGGCGGGAGATTTCATTTGGGACCGGAAGCGGAAGCGTCCAATACACAAGGCCCGCCCCCAGCGCCCCGCCCTCCGCACAGGAGTCCTGCGCATGCTCAGAGGGTGCGTCTGTGAGCGGAGTTTCCCGCTCTTTGCTAGCAAGCTTTCAAAAGTAGGCGTGCCTGGAGTAATTCCCCCAAATTTGAAGCCGCTTCTCGAGTGGGTGAAGTCGCTAGCTTTTGACATTAGAAACTGGGGTGCTGGAATACTAGCGACAAAGTGTTCACTTAGTCGGGAGACAGGACTCCATCAATGGAGGAAGTGCGCGTTTTGCCCACCGGGGTTGCACTCATCACCTCATCTGAGGTAGCAGTGGAGAACAGACACCGCCATCCTCTGCTCCTGGCTCTCTCTCAGAGGCTCTTTTTCCCTCGTTGACTCTTTCAGTGACCCCTTACGGTGGATCCTATTACCCGCACTTTGCAGGTGGAAAATAGAAAGTAAAGGAAACGTTCTGTTGACCATCGACGTAGGACATGTGTTTTGTTTCTCCTTCGGGACTGCAAGCCACAGACCGGCAGGCAGGTTCCACATTCAGTTCTCTCCTCACTCCCTCATCACTAATAGCCAGGCACCGTGTCTCTGTGGAATGAACTAGAATGAATGAATGGATGCCCATCCCCACAAATCCACAAGACTTAGAAGAGATCAACTCCGAGGGAAGGTAGGGTTGAAGAAGCGGAAGCCGTAGGGAGAGACTGGATGTGCGGTTACTTCCCAGACGTTGGACAGCGGACTACAAAGCTACACCAGCTCTCAACCTTCTGTGTGCAGGGTTTTCATCACTGTGGCCACTAGGGGGCGGGTCTCCCTCACAAAAGGCTCGTCAATGCAAAATAGATAGCCTGGCGTGTTAGAGCAGGCTTGTTAACCCTAGTACTTGGGAGACTGAGACCGGAGGGTTGTAGGTTTGTGGCCAGCCTCAGCAATTTAGGCCCTCCGCAATTTAGTGAGACCCTGTTTCAAATAAAAAAAAAAAATAAGAGCCGTTTTGTGGCACACACCTGTAATTCCAGTACTTGGGAGGCTAAGACAGAAGGATGGCAGGTTCGAGGACAGCGGAAGTAAGTAGTGAGAGCCTCACCAACCTAGGGAGACCCTGTTTCCAAATACGAAATAAAATCGGGCCGGGGGTGTAGCTCGGAGATAGAATGCCTCTGGTTTAATCCCCAATGCCACACACACACACACACACACACACACACACACACACACACACACACAGCACCTAAATTGGTGCCTTTTACAAAGGACCAAAATGTGGTTGTCTTTTATACCAAGACCTGTTCTGAGCGTTTACATAAGTTTTTATTCCCCCAAAATCACATAAAGTACATTCTATTATTGGCCCTATTTTACAGATAACTGAAGAACAGTGACTTCAAAAGGTCATGTAAGGAGGATCAATCGCAGGTTCAGAGCCAGCCTCAGCAAATTAGCAAGATCCTTAGCAATTTATTGAGACCCTGTTTCAAAATAAAAAGGGGTAGGGATGTAGCAGAATGCCCCTGGGTTCAATCCCTGTACTAAAAAGAGAGAGAAAGATCCTCGAAAAGTAACAGAGCCAGATTCTAACCCAGGGAGAATGTTTCCAGACACCTCTGCACTAACCATTTCACTCTCCTAACTCTGCTACTGTGACAGCAGAGCTTCACCTGATTTTTCTCTGTGTCAAACACACAACATCACCTGGTCCAAAGATGCCCGAGAACATGTGAACTGCCGTGAGTGTGTGTGTGTGTGTGTGTGTGTGTGTGTGTGTGTGTGTGTGTTACTAGAGAACTAGAGATTGAACCAGGGTCATTCTACTTCCAAGCTACACCACTAGCCCTTTGTATATTTTTTATTTTGAAAAAAGATCTTGCTAGGTTTATGATTAAGCTGCTGAGACTAGCCAATTGCCTTTAAAAAATATATATATGAAGCACAGACCATAAGAAAATTTACATGAATATCTGCTCTGTGGCTAGGGAAGGAATATAAATGAAATTACAAAGAAAATTTTGAGATTTTAACTATAAAAATATAAAATTGTACATCTAAAAAGATCACAGAATTATTTTGCAGTCATCAAAGGTTTATCATACACATAACATCAAAATGGTTAATACTTTCAGGTTCAAGGAACTAATGTTTATAAAAGAAAAATTCTAAGACACAAACTGAAAAATGAGAGAGGAACAGATAACTCATAGACAAAGTAACTAATGATAAAGTATGAAAAATGTTTATCATTGGGAGCAAAGAAATTTTCCTTTGCAAATTTGTTAAAGATTTCACAATGAAAATGCTCCACATGGCCACCTGTCTTGCTCATTTAAGCCCCCGAGGCTTTTTATAATTCCCATATGATGTAATTTTTTTCAATTGTATCATCCTTCTAATACACAGGGTCTTAATCTTTTGAAAACATGAGCCGCTGGACAATTTGGTGAATGATCTCCTTGAGAGAAGTCACATACACACCAATTTTGTACACAATTTCAAAAGGTTTATGATCACCATATGCAACTGGTTAAGAATACCAGCATTATTTGATTTTAAGCTCTTTTTTGGACAGATTCTTTTGTTTGTCTTTGTGATCCTTAAAGTGCCTAACACATTATCTTCCAAATTAAAAGATAAAATAACTAATGTCATTTTTATGACCAGCTCAGAAAGAACTGGAAAAATATGTTCATTCTTAACATTTCCAGTATCTTATGTCACATAATAGCTTCCTTTCCATTATATTAAAAGCATATTTTAAATCTCAGGAAACAAAATAGTCCCCATTGGTAAACTATCCCAGCATTTTTACTATTTTCTTTTTTGTACTAGGGATTGAACCCAGAGCTGTTATATCTCTAAGCTACACACCCAGCCCTATTTTTTTTTTAAATGGTCTCACTAAGTTGGGAGTGGTCTCCTATGTCTCTGAGACTGGCCCTAAACCTGTAATCCTCATTCTCAGCCTGCCAAGTACTGCGATTACAAGCAAAGCTTGGCATCTCTATTATTTTCTAATGCCACAGTTTAAGTCACTACCTGCCCATGAAGAGTGTTTTCTCTATCCAAAGGTAATTGAAATATGAATATACATACCACAGCAGCAATAATGCATGATAATGTTATGTATTTCAGTAGTAGTTTACAGTAAATCATTGTGAGCTCTTTCATGTGTTCTTTCATTTAAAAAAAATGAATTCATACAGTGCTCAACCCTGACAACTGAGATTCTTTGGGGGGGGGGGCAGGAGGTGGCACTGGGGATTGAACCCATGGGCATTCTATTGCCCAGCTACTCCCCCAGCCCTATTTTTTTTTAAACAAGGTCTCACTAGTTTGATGAGTCTCACTAATGGCTGAGGCTGTCCTCAAACCTGCAATCCTCCTATTTCAGCCTCCCAAGAACTGGGATTACAAGTGTGCGCCACCACACCCAGCAAACAACTGAGATTCTTTAAAATTACAGACACTGACCTCACAATCAAGAGGAAGAAAACATATATAAACATAATTTAACTGACACTAAGCCATAAGTATCTCAAAAACAGGGAAGATTGTGTCGTTCATTTTTATAACCCCAGTTCCTGGCACTCCATGTACCTTCAACAAATATTTATGAAATAGAATTGATACTGTGAGAGGTGTATTTTTAAAAAGTGCTGGATTCAGCTTCACATTAAACAGATGGCTTGAATCAAATGTGACTCCAAGTCCTCATCTTCAAAACTTCAAGTCCTCATCTGCAAACTTCATAAACATTCTTTCCAGAATGACTTGGCTCCCTAGCTCACCCTAAAATAAGGCACAGAGTACCTTTTCTGGCCGAATTTCCATGAATCATCACTGCACAATTCAGTACCTACCCTGGGCAACACCAACTACAGAGAGACTACCCTACAGGGCAGTCACCCTGAGGTGACTCCACAGCTCCAGTACCTGGTCCCACGGTGTGTCGCACAGTTGAGATGTGAGTTACCATGCCTGGTAAATCAAAGCGAGTGTTCATTCGTCCCCTGTGCAGGGTGTGTTGCCCTAAAAACCAGGGGTGTGGTAAGTTTCTTTACCAAGTGAGCATGCTATGAACTCTAGGTCTAGCCAGCCCTGCTTGCCAAGGAAAGCAGAGGAATAGGAAGCATCTCAGCAGGCTAGCTGACCCATAAAAGTTAAGGCACACTTGGCCAACCTCTGGGCCCTCAGCTCCCCACACCTGACTGCTCACCTCTGGGAGCTGGCTAAGTGAAACCTAAAGTGAGCATCTCATTCTTCTTACTTTTGCTTTAGATTGCTTTCCTTGGTCTAATTGGAGTAAGAGGTGGGAGAAAGGATCTTTTTAAAGGGTAGTACATAGTCAGGCATGGTGGCACACACTTATTATCCCAGGACTTGGGAGGCTGAGACCAGAGGATCACAGGTTCCAGGACAACCTCAGCAAGTAGTGAGACTCTCATCAATCTAGCAAGATCCTGTTTCAAAATAAAATAGAATAGGGCTGGGGGTGTAGGTCAGAGGTATAATGTCCCTGGGTTCAATCCTTGGCACCACAAAAAAAAAAAAAAAAAAAAAAAAGAAAGTAAATAAAGCAAAGTACAGACAAGAGGTCTACCCTTCCATATATCAAAATTATTTTATTTGCTCCAGAAATATTGGGAGCACCTACTAAGTACCAGGCAACGTTTTCTATTCTGGGAATACAAAGATGATGAAAGAGTCAAAAGTTCCTGCCCTCATAAACCTTATATTCTAGTGGGAAGGAGAAACGATAAACACAATAAGAATACATATTACTGTGGCAGATAATAACTGCTAAGCAAAAAAAAAAAAATCAATCAAAAGAGGATGTAAAGTTTTTGGAAGAGGCATTGAAATTTTAGAGTTCCCAGGAAAGACTGGCTAAGAATGTAACCATGAAGCAAAGACCAGAAGAAAGGGATTAGTCATCCATGCCTTTGGAGGAATCGTATTTCAAGAAGATGGAAGGCTCATTATAATTCCATAGTGTTAAAGACAATGTGATATTGGTATAGAAATAAACGAATCAATGAAACAGAATAGAGAACCCAGGAATGGCCCCACACCTATGAAGAGGCCTAGAATATGACAGATCCACTATACAAATCAGTGTAGACCAGACAATTCTGAATGGTACTGGAACAATTGGCTATCAATATGACAAAGGACATTATTCACTACATCCTACTATACAAATAATAATAATAATAATAATAATAATAATAATAATAATAAATCCCAGATTATTAAAGACTTGCATGTGAAAGGCAAAAACACTAAGAATTTAGAATGAATGGTCATTATGTTCTTTGTTTATATGTTCTTTTATTTCTTTCCAGTTCTCTCTGAATTCTTTCTGGAAGTTTTGTATCGCTTCTATTATTAAGGATCTGAATTGTCCTTCTGGTAATCTCTGCCATTCAGTGTCATTGAGTTCTGTTGTTTTGGGGTCATGTTAACTCACTGTTTCTTTGGTATTTCTCCTTCCCATGGTTTCCTTGTTCTTGAATTTATAACTTTGCTGCTCTTGCACACTTTCTCTGAATTTATAGGTTTCTTATTTTTATTTTCTGTGAATGGTGTCTTGTACTGAGTTGCAATTACTCTGGTATTTCTTCTGCCTGCTCTATTGGTGTCTTTGGTGGGCTTCAGTTGTTGACTTCTAGGATCTAGCAAAAGCTAAAAAGCAACCAATCCTCCGAACAAACATACATAACTCGAAGCAATGCAAAGTTAAAACAGTAAAAACGGAACAAAACAAGGCAAAAAACCCCAGAAAACAAGGACTGTCAGCAAGAAGCAAGATAAAAATCCCTGCAAGTTTGTAAGAAGACCTGGTTTGGCCTCTGCAGATCCTTTGGGTAGGTTTCTGCTGCTGTGGGCGGCCGACAAGATGGCGGCTGCTACTGCTGCGCACGTGCCGGCTCCGCCGTTCTCCCTGGTCTGTTCCTCAGATTCCGGCCAGCTGCCCGTTTCTTTACTCACTTTTAAGCTGCTTTTCTTCTCCTTCCTTCCGTCAAGAAGCTGCTCTGCAGTGCAGTTATCTCTGCTCCGGCTCTGCGGGGAGAGGTGTGCTGGAATCGTCCTGCGAGGGCTTAAGCTGGTCGTACCACGCGTTCTGGTCTCTGTCGAAGGTGCCTCGAAATGCCGCCTGGCTAGGATGAGGAGTTCAGGAGTCGCTCACTCCAGCTCTGGCTGGTGGGGTGCAGAGGGTTTACTGCGTTCCAGTTTTCACAGCGTTTTTCACCCTTTTGTTGCTTTTTTCTTCTTTAAAAAGTTGGTTCCACAACTGATTTGAATCGAGCTCACAGCGGCTCTGGAGACATGTCTCACTCCATCGCCATCTTCCCGGAAGTCCTCCATTATGTTCTTAATGTAGCAAAGAATCTCCCTCTCTCTCTCCTCTTTCTTCTCTCCTATTCTAACTCTGAGCTATATCCCCAGCCCTTTTTTTCTTTTTCTTTTTTTTCTAAAAAACAAAACAACAACAACAAAAACCAGGGTCTCGCTATGTTGCTGAGGCTGGTCTTGAACCTGTGATCCTCATGTCTTAGTCTCCAAGTACTGTGATTACAGGTATATACCACCATGCCCAGCTTCAAAGAATTTCTTAAACAAGACATTCAGAAAAAGACCAAGCCAGGCATGATATTGCATGCCTCTAATTCCAATACTTGGTACTTGGCAGCAAAAACAGGAGGACAGCAGGTTCAAGGCCAGCCACAACTTAGCAAGACCCTGTTTCAAAATAAAAAATAAAATAGGACTGAGGGGTGTGTCAGAAGTAGAACTCCCCTGGGTTCAATCCTCAATTCTAAAAGAAAAAGAAAAAATTAACGAAAATAGTTATGGCAACCTCAAAATAATAAAACACTGGAAACTGCCCATCATCAGAAAAACTGATAAGTAATGATCTATTCATACAGTGGAATTTTTTAAAACTCAAAATGAATGAATTACAATTAAGTAAACACATTACCATGGATGAATTGCAAAAATATAAAAAGGCAAATCAAGGAGAAGGCAGATATGTGCCAGGTATTTTCCGTCTCCCCCTCCTCACCTAAAGCCGCCTGAGCCCTCTCCCTCTGCTCTCCACCACCGGCTTGACTGGAACATGTCGGTGGCTCTCTGTGCCCTCGGTGTTGTTAGGTTCAGTCAATGAGGAGCCACAAAAGGAGATGAGAAGGGGGGAAGGAGTTGAGATTAGTGTATTTACTCCTGTTGCTACCTCCCTGCAAGGTTGCCCGTCCCTCAACCTGTCATTGTTCCTCTCAAGGTGGCTGACTCTAAATGACTCACTTGGACTGTGGCAATAGCTCCCTCTGGACTTTGCATGCCTAGAGATAGTAACAGACTGACTTCTTAGTAAGTACCCTCTCCTTTTAGTGGTACTAGGGATTGAGCCCAGGGACATTCTACCGCCAAGCTATACAGCAGCCTTATTTATTTATTTATTTATTTATTTATTTATTTATTTATTTATTTTTGGTTTGTTTTGAAACAGGGTCTCTCTAGGTTGCTGAGAGTCTCACTAATGCTGAAGCTGGCCTCAAACCTGCAATCCTTCTATCTCAGCCTCCCAAGTACTGGGATTACAGGTGTGCACCACCACACCCAGTTGTAAGCACTCTTTGGTTGCACCATCCATCCCTATGGTTCCCTGCTTCCACATCTTTTAAATAATCTCTGCAAAAACCATGTTTGAATCAGTCTATTCTGAGTGTGCCATCTGTCTCTTGTTGTACCCTGGCTGATAAAATTCGGCATTTACATAAAAGTTTAAAAACAAAAGTGAAATAAGATATCGTTCAGGGGTACATATGGCAAGTAGAAAATGACCAAAGTCAAGAGAGTGGCTACTCTGGGGAGAAGGAGAACGCTTGTGGGACGCTCCTGTCCTCTCCTTTTTCTTCCCCTAAGACATAGGACAGATCTAATATTGTAACAGGAACTGAGATTTCCGAATATGGACCTGGTGAGTAGGTTTCCTGAGAAGCAAATCACTCATGAGGTCCTCTGCCACTCTGTCCATGGTCAGTGATGGGAGCTCTCCCCGACAACACAGCCCCTCTTCCTTGTCTATCTGCCTTGTCTCTGAACCTCTCCAGTGCCAACATCTGAAGGTTCCTTTTACTGAGAGTCACCATCCTCACCTAAATTCTTACCCCCACTTGCCAGTGAAACTCACCCCTCTGTGTATAACCTGACTGGGTCACTTGAATGAACCTCCCTGGCACAGTTTGTCCTTGGAGCTTGTCAATGCCCCCAGATACATCTGGAGGTGCTGTTGGGAAGCAGTTGGAAGAACTAACCGAGCCCTCTCATTTGGAGAACCGTAGTGTGGAGCTGAGCTCAGATGTTGAGGCTGGGCCTGGGGTGGAAGGACAAGCCAGGGGATCCAAATCATATGGATTAATCCAACATCTTTGCTTTGGGTTTATCCGTATCATAAGGGAGAGTGGGTGAAATAAATCTCACCTGGAACATAGTAGGAAACAACCGTTCATTCTTGGGGCTATCATTTATACATAATTGTCCTATGCACCTTAGCACCAAGCACTTCATTACTGTGTCAGATTAGCTTTTTGGCAGAATTTATTTTGTTATAGTACTAATCATTCATGCAGCTCAGAGCTCGCGAAGATTATAAGAAGTATCTATTTTTAGTAAGCACATAACGCAATTTGGGGCCTGACAATTTGGTAGAATGCCCCTTATTGTTCTTTCTCTATTTAAATTTAATCTATACTGAAACCCACTGTACAAAAACTTTCTACCTAGAATCACCTTATTTGAGTTTAAAGCAATCAATTTGAAGAAAGGGAGCCTAAGAAGCTAATCTAAGTGGCTGTTGGTGTAGTCGATAGTAGAGCACTTTCTTGCATGTGTGAAGCTCTGGGTTCAATTCCCAATACCACAAAAAACAGGGGGGGGGGGGCCGGCTTAGTAATCAAGAAACTACCTTAAAATACAATTTTGCTTTATGCTTTATAATTGATATTTTTCAGTGTACTTTCCGTGTAACCTACTAAAATGATTATTTCCCATAAATTGAACTGAATCCTGGCAACATTAGTTGTTCTCTGTTTGGGCTCAAACTACTCTGAATGTTTAAATTTTTTATATGAGACTGGATAATAGGCCATGAGTTCCTGGAAACCAAGAGAATGACATCTTCGTTTTTGCAGCCCTGCCTCTCCCTGGTCCTGGCACAGATGCTCCCGAGCTGTCTGCTGAACTGAATTGAACCCTTTTATATTTATCCCTGATTCCAGATGGGCTCTCATATGCCTTCTGATGTAATCCTCCACAGAAGATGTGTTTTCACTCTAGATTTTGGCTTCCCAATTGAAATTCCTGATCAAAATATTTTCTTTCAGTTGGCTGATTTTTTTGAAACTAAAGTAGGTGTAAATATGATCCTGTGATGAAGCCAGGATTCCATTCCAACTTGACTGTCTGATTGATAACCACGTCCAAAAGTTAGTGTACTCCACTAGAAAATGACCTGAATGTTTCAGAAAATGGAAGGCAAAGAGTGAAAATGAATCCACCTTACTCTCTGATCTGAATACTTCAGGACCTGCCTGCTGGGCATGGCTGATGCACACTTGTTATCCCGGTAGCTGGGAGGCTGAGTCAGAAGGATCACAGGTTCCAAGCCAGCCTCAGCAACTTAGTGAGGCCCCAGCCAGCCTTAGCAACTTAGTGAGACCTTGTTTCAAAATAAAGAATAAAAATAGGTGGTGTAGCTCAGAGGTAGAATGCCCAAGGGCTGAATCCCCAGTACCACAAATAAATAAATAAATAAATAAATAAATAAATAAATAAATAAATAAATAAATACAACACTTCAGGATCAATGTCAAGGGCTTCCCTGGACAGAGAGGAAAGGGACCTTCCTGGTACGTGTAGAATCACCTCTCCTGCATTTTCTTCTCTTTGAACAATAAAACATCTGGCAGTCACGGGTCCATGTGGTAAAAACTTCATCCTTCTAAAAGGATATGATTTTTTTTTTTCCTATGAGCTTAAATATTTTAAGTCAGTGCCCCAAAAGCAGTGGAGAGTGTCCTTGGGATTCCTCGCATGGCAGGCTTCTCACCTACTGCTATGACCAAGCCACCGCAGGCAGTGGGCCCCAAATCAAATGCTCCAGCCTCCTTCTCAGAGACGATCTCCTTTCCCTCCCCACTCAACACCACCTCTCCCTCAATCCACACACATACCCAGGCCACACAAACAGCTCTTAGAACCAAGGCCAGTCTTCCCCTGAGTACATTCATGAAGGAATCAGGTTGTTTGACTCTTCCTCCAATGGAGTGATAGGAGCAGCTGCTTTTCTACAAACTCTGATTAATGGCCTTCACCGTGAGACTTTTCTGTCTGTCGTGTGGACATAATCCAGTCTTTTTATAGTACACCAAATCCAGATTTTTCCAATTATATTTGTTTAATAATAATAATAATAATAATAATAATAATGGCATTTGTAGAGCACATTATAGTTTTCAAAGCAATTTCATTTACATAATTTAATCCAGGACTTTTCCAATAAATTGAATCTCTGGGACCTTCCTTCTACTATAGTTTCCATTTTTCCTTCTATTTTACGGTAAGCTTTATTTAGTAAAAGCATTTCCTTGAGCCGGGTGTGGTGGCGCACGCTTGTAATCCCAACATTCGGGAGGCTGAGATCGGAGGATCCGGGTTCGCGGCCAGCCTCAGCTACCTAGTGAGGCACTCCGCAACTTAGTGAGACTCGGTTTCAAAATAAAGAATAAAAAATAGGGCTGGGGGTGTAGCTCAGAGGTAGAATGCCCCTGAGTTTAATCCCCAGTACCGCAAAAAAAAAAAAAAAAAAAAAAAAAAGCATTTCCTGTTTCATCTGAAAGGTTATGTTATTTCCAAATAGTGCCATATGACTTCAGTGTGAGCCATTGCATATGACACCAATCCTATTAGTGTCATGTGATCATCTGAAATGACATGATTTGGCTTGGAATATATTGGTAAGCAAGCCTAGTTGCTCACCAATATAAAGATAGAAATCATTTCTGTCTCACAGTCATAATTTGCAATTACAAAACATTCTCATGGATAAACCTCTAATTTCTTAAGATATTTAATAGGTAGGACTGGGAGTGTAGCTCAGTGAAGAGTGCTTTCCTAGTATGCATGAACCCCTGGGTTTGACCCCTAGGACTGTAAAAATAAATAATAAATTAATAATTAAAGGCTTCATTTGATACTGTGAAAACAAGTCAGTCTAGAAAAAGAAATTACTACTCAGTTGCTTACATAATGGAGGGGAATTCCTCAAACATGAAAAGATTGGGGCCAAATATGACAGACAATACTTTAGTTTGCTAAACAAAGATTTCACAGTGGTTGGAATAAAGACCTGTGTCAGGACAGAGTTTTCACAGGGTAAGTAATTCAAAACACATACGTGAGTCTAGAGACCCTGCCCAGCCTGTCCAGCCAGTGCTCGATTGACATCGCAAGTAGAATTGCTTTGATTCTGTCTTTGGATGTAAAAACTTGCCATAGTGTATAAGCAGATGTGTAAAAGCAAATGTACAATGAGTGGTTTTTAGTTGTATTTTCTCTCTTGTATTTTGGGGTGAGCAATTAATTAAATTCATTAGTCTGGCAATCTGCTGTAGTCATTTTTTAACATAAAAAAACAAATAACCAACTATGGAAATAACAATAATTGAGATGATAATATACTGTGCTCAAAATTTTTAAAAAGCAAACAAAAAAGTAACTAAATCTTTCTAATTATTAGCCTCAAAATATATTCTTCAATTTCAGCATAATATCATTCAGCAAATTAAATTAATAATTTAATTATATTGCTTTTATAATTTATGTTTACTGTACAAATATATAGCTTATATGCAAGTATTTTAACTACAGCATATAAAAACTATCATAACAATTACAATGTCATAAAAAATTATATATACCAAGGTAGGAAATGTAGCTCAGTGGTACAGCACTTACCTCACATGCAGGAGGCTCTGGTTTTAATACCCAGTACCACCTAAAAATATATGCATACATATATGTATATATATATGTAAATTCTGGGTACCTTCAGTAATTTTCTTTCTCAGAAGAGCTTATTTACATAACACAAGCTTGAAAACTACTAGTCTGTTCATAAAAGGGATTAACAGTAAATCTTTTGATTTATAATGCTACTCATAGGATAAATCCTATGTGTTCATTTAAAATGATCTTTGGAAAATTTAGAAAACTCTTTTCTTTTTAAAAATCAGTTCTAGCCAAGCATGGTGGTGCATGCTTGTAATCCCAGCATTTGGGAGGCTGAGACCGGAGGATCCGGGTTCACGGCCAGCCTCAGCTACCTAGTGAGGCACTCCGCAACTTAGTGAGACATACCCTATTTCAAAATAAAGAATAAAAAATATAGGACTGGGGGTATAGCTCAGAGGTAGAATGCCCCTGAGTTCAATCCCTAGTACCGCAAAAAATAAAATAAAAATCAGTTCTTTCTGATTCAACAATTTTTTTTTTTTAAATTAGAGATAATAATGGACTTTCAGGACAGAATTCTTTCCAGAATGCATTGCTTAGGGATTGTCATAGGACTCTGGAGTGTTTATTCTGTGAAAGATAAACAACATTATTTAAAAGCACTGTTCCAAATTGCTCAAGGTTGTTTAGAATATCCATTAACCCTAACAGAGTTACAAAATATTAAGAAAAATATGTTTTAGTAGTTGTGCCTTTGAGAAATAAAATTACATGTGGATAACAAAGCAACAATTTTTATCTCTCTGTTGGACAAATAATTTTTACTATATTATTTAAAATGCAGCAAATACCTTGAAATCAATAAAACACATGGAAAAGTTCTAGGGAAAAAACTGAGAAACCAAAATATTTGTTAATGAATGAAGTGTGTATTAAATATAGCATTTAAAGATTCAAGAGTTAAATAACCTGGAATGAATATGTATATACATATATATGATATATAGTCTATAATATGTAGTCTAGGTTTTATATGTATGCAAACTGTAACTTTGCCCAGAAAAACAAAACTAATAACTAAACTATTTATCAGATATTCATATTCAAAGTGTAGATTTTTCCTAAGACATTTAATATTCTCAACATACAAGACCCAGATGAGACAGCATTTCATATCTGGTGACTCAAATTTGGAAATGAAAGCAGTTCAGATTTGGAAGTGAAGCCAGGCATGGTGGCGCATACCTATAATCCCAGTACATGGGAGGCTGAGACAGAAGGATGGCAGGTTTGAGGCCAACTCAGTAACTCGGCAGGACCCTCAGCTATTTATCAAGACCTTGTTTGATTTTTTTTTTTTAAGGCTGGGATGTAGCTTAGAGGCAGAATGCTCCTGGGTTCAATCTCTACCACAAAAAAAAAAAAACTTGGGAGTGGTGGCACACACTTGTAACCCCAGTACTTGGGAGGCTGACACAGGAGGATCACAGGTACTGGGAAAGTCTTCTGAAGTGTCTATCCTGGGCAGAAAGTAAAGAAAACAGAACCAGAATTGCATCCTGATTGTTTTAATTTATTCTTGGTTTCAACACCTATATAATCAATAATCCACAAAAATGTTCTTGTTTAAACTCCTCCTAAATGCCCATGTTCAGAAAATCAGTAACTGGCAGGTTTTCTTATAAATATGTCTTACATATGTATGTATGTATGTATGTGTGTATATGTATTATATGTATGTGTATACACACACACACACACACACACACACAATTGGAAAATTGCTCCAGTATTAATTTCCAAAATGTGAAAAGGCAGAGTCTAGGTGTGGTGCAGGCACTCAGAGGCAGCAGCTGTTACACTGCAGTGCTCCCCTCTCCCTCTGCCCCTTTTCCCTCATGATTAACCTATAGTAAGACTGTAACGGCAATTTTAGCCCTAGAAACATACAGAGACTTAGGAGCACTGCAGAGACAATTAAAACCTTAGCTCTACAAATATATAGAAACAACTAAAACCCCTAAGATCACAGTGACTCTGCCTGGTGCATTTTAGAGCCATAAAGATAGCAAAAGCCTTATGCCTTGCTCTTAGAGATTACACACAGCTACACTGGCTGCAATTTGTGCTTCTATTTTCCTCCTTTTCTTTGGGACTCAGAAAGGTAAACTCCATGTGCTGCTTCAAAGCCTCCATAGTTGATGAGCAACCAATACTGCCCAATATGATAGGGGTAAAAACAAGGTAGATTATTGACCCCTGCACTTAGTAAGCACACTGTCCAGAGACAAGAAGGCACCACCTGCCTGAGAAATAAGTTACTAGCCCGTTGCCTTGGTAATGATGAGAAGAACATATCAATACAAAGTCTGTATTTAAGGGACCGGGGTCAGGGAGAGTTCCACTTTGGGGCTCTTCAGCTTGTCTGCCAGACATGCTGCTTTTCTTCTCTTCCCTTTCTATTTCCTACTGACTTTGTAATAAAGTTTTTGTTTAAGCTGCAACCAAACTGTTTATTAGTTCTTTAAATCAATTTCCCTATTCAACAATTCAACAAATACTAGTTGAATTGAGAAAAAGAGCCCTCAGTGCCATTATAACTGTAACAACAACAACAACAACAACACCACACACACACACACACACACACACACATATATATATAGGTTTTTTTTCCCCCTCTGGGTACTGGCAATTGAACCCAGGGGCATTCTACCTTCAAGCTATAGACCCAGCCCTCTTTATTTATTTTTTTATTTTGAAATAGGGTTTCGCTAAATTACTGAATCAGGCCTTGAACCTGCAATCCTCTGTCTCAGCCTTCGAGGTACTGGGATTACAAGCATACACCACTGTGCCTGGCTTCCCCAATATATTATTTTTCACTATATTATTTTTGTATGTGTGGTACTGGGGATTCAACTCAGGGATATTCTACCTCTGAGCTATACCCGTGGCCCTATTTTTTTTTTAAAATGGGATCTCACTAAGTTGCTGAGGGCCTTGCTAATTTGCTAAGGCTGGTTTCAAACCTCCTGTCTCAGCCTCCCAAGTACTGGGACTACAGGTGTATATCACCATGCCTTAGCCCCCACTATATTCTTAAGACAAATCCTTGCAAATGATGAGGTAAGAAGGTTCCAGGGCCATTTGTCTCATCCTTAAGACTAGCATGCCTGAGCTCAGGACCAACCAGAGTTTCAGCTCTGACAGCAGTCGTTAAAAAAAGAGGTGTGAAGAGTGACAAACCTCAGAAGAAAGAGAATCCTATTCACACTAAATGGTATTCTTTGCTTAAGAAAATTAGCAATGGGATCCTTTGCCAAAAGCAATCAGATCTATTTTTTTTTTCAATAAAGATCTTTAAGAAAGAAAAAGATGACCTAAAACATCATGTATTTTGTTTTGTTTTTGTGGTGCTGGGTCTCTAACTCAGGGGCATTCTACCTCTGAGCTACACCCCCAGCCCTATTTTGTTTGTTATTTTGAAACAGGGTCTCACTAGGTTTATGAGAGTTTCACTACTTGATGAGGCTATCCTTGAACCTGCGATCCTCTTCCTGTTTCAGCCTCCCAGGTACTAGGATTGCCATGGGATAACGCCGGTCCCACTCGTGGGTCCTTGGCCTCCGTGATAAAAAGAATTTTAACACGTGCCAGCCAGGAACAACAGATCAGGGAAAACAGGTAAACGGAGATCTTCTGAGTCACGGAACAGGAGGGCAAGCCGAGAGCACAAAAGGGCCAAGTCCTTGCCTCCTTAGTCCTTATAGTCAAGGGGGTTGGCCTAAAAGTCTGGAACACAGGTATAGGTGGTCGTCCAAAAGAGGGTGGGCACAGGAAAGGTTGGATCCTCCTCTTCCTCAGGTTTCAAGATGGATCTGACCTTGGCTGTGAATCTCAGGTATAGGGGCAGGGCTTCCGGGGATTAGGGTGTGGGGCCTCTTAAGAAACTTCCAAGGGGTGGAGATATCTTAAAACTCCAGATTTTAAAAACTATATATTTTTTTCCTTTTCCTCCCAGTGTCTCCTTCCTACCTAAATTTTATTCTTCCTATTCTACCTCATCAGGATTACAGGCATGTACCACCATGCCTGGCAAACAAAGTGTACTTAAAACCAACTATTTCATTGCTTCTCAACCTTTTGGCTAAGATCAAGTAAAACCAACTATTTCTCAAAAATCCCTATTTCTCACATCATCGTGTGTGTGTGTGTGTGTGTGTGTGTGTGTGTGTGTGTGTGTGTGTGTTTTACTGTTTTACCTCTGAGCTACACCCCCAGCCCTATTTTATTTTTTATTTAGAAACAGGGTCTTATTAATTTGCTAAGGGCTTCGCTAAGTTGCTAAGGCTGGCTTTGAACCTGGCTTCAAATTTAACTGGCAACCCTCCCTCCCTAACTCCTTTTGGTAAGAAAGAAGCCCTTGGATTCAAGATAATTTAGTAAAGATTGGTATCTAGAAAAAAGAGAGGCAGAAAGCAGCACAAAGGGTCCTCTTTAGTGCTACTGTTTCCCCAGAGGCAAAGCTGAAAAGAAGCAAATGCATCTCAGCATCGTGATAAGGACTCTTCTATGGCAGAACCAGAACTATGTTGGTCAAAATAGCAATCCGTGGTTACAGTAAAATTTATCCAAGGAAAATTAATATCCTCTGAGAAATGTGCTCATTTAATAAGCCAACTAATAAAGAAACCAACTGCTTCATTACTCTTGCTGATGGGAAGCTTGAACTCAAACTTGAAGACATTAACTCAGGCTCAAGAGACCAGAGCCCAACTGCTACCCTGTCCTCAGAGCTCAACACACACACACACACACACACACACACACACACACACACACACGGACAGCAATGAACAGTAAGTATATATACTTACTGTTGTGCACACCTACCTTGCCCTCCCAGAGCTGAAGCCCAGGGCGTTATGCCACTCCAGGTCTCCTCTTGTGCAAGAGAGGCTCAAGTTGCTGGACCAATAATTCTTGTAACCCTGGCTGCTTGTGAAGATGGAGAGGACTACAAAGTCAAGTCCCAAGTGGAGGCTTCTGATGAAGGGAGAGTCCAACTTGGTTAAAACTTGACAATTGGCCCTCCTTATATTGTAATTTCTTCTTGAAATTACCCTAACCCTTCAGTAAAGGACTTCATATATAGATAGATGCACGGCATGAACAAGGTAGTAAAAATGTGTGTGTGTGTTGAGGGGTGTCTGCTCCAGCTCCACCCCTCCTAGGCCTTAGCTGAGAAAGGACATCAACCCTTCTGTGGATCTATATGCAGCAGTTGGCAGCAGAAAGAGATCCACATACTGCACCACCACCTTCACTGCCCACAAAACAAACTAAATCCCTCTGGCCCTGAGGATTGGCAAGGATCTGTTACTTTAAAGACACACTCTTGGAGCCAGGTATGGTGGGGCACGCCTGTAACCCCAGGATTTGGGAGTCTGAGACAGGAAGATCAAGATTTCAGGCCAATCTCAGTAACTTGGCAAGATCCTTAGCAACTTAATGAGACCCTGTTTCAAAATTAAAATTTAAAATAGGTCTGGGGGTCTAGCTCAGAGGTAGGATGTCCCTGGGTTCAATCCCCAGTGCCCCAAAATAAAAATAAACAACAAAAACATACCCTTGGATTACAAAGGATCACCGAACAGTAAAACAGAGAATATGGGAGAGAGGAGGTTAAAAAATAGATTCTCAGCTCCCTTCTCTATACCCAAATATAAAAGAATCCTGGTCCGGTCGGGAGTGGTGGCACACAGTTGTAATCCCAGTACTTGGGAGACTGAAACAGGAGAATCACAGGTTTGAAGCCAGCCTAAGCAAATTAGCAATGCCCTCAGCAACTTAGCAAGACTCTGTTTCAAAATAAGAGATAAAATAGGGCCAGGAGTATAGCTTGGAGGTAGAATGTCCTGGGGTTCAATCCCCAGTACCACAAAATTAATTAATTAAAAACAAATAAATAGTATCCTGACCCATTTTCTATCTACTATCTCTTTATTTTTTTAAATTAATCACAAAAGAATCAGGCTCCATTATTCACTGGACTCAAAAAGAAATGTATATCTATTTGTACAATCTTTGCTTCACTTTACAAAAAAGTATTGCTAGCTGCCAAACATAAGGAAGACTAGAGGAGAAGGCAACAGGATGTGAGGAGTTTGGGAAGTTATCACTTCGGACGTTTTACTCCAAGACAATGATTCCTAAATGCTGGTGCTAGAACCATTGATTGCTTGAGGCCAGTTTGCAACAAAATGAGAAAAATGAGAAGCATGTGCTACAGAAATCTAAGTCCATGTAAGGTTGGGATGAATTTTTTAAAACTGAGAATATGTCCTTCTAGCACTTTTCTATGGAAACGTCCTTCCTTGCCAGCGTGGTGGTGCTTGCTTATAATTCCAGTACTTGGGAGGCTGAGACAGGAGGATTGCAGGTTCAAGGCCAACCCCAGCAGCTTAGCGAGGACCGCAGCAACTTAGTAAGAACCTGTTTCTTTTTTTTTTAATTGGTGCATTGTAATCATACATCTTTGTTAGGTACAAGCTGGTAAAGGCATACATGCACACATTTCTCATTTAACCTTTCCCCAATTTCTGCCCCACTCCCTCCTCATCCCTCCTTCTCAAGTACAGTTTAGTGATTGACTTTGATGTGTTCCTGAAAATACATCGTGCTCATTAGGGTACCCCCCCCATCATCTTCCTTTAAGTCAAGTTCTTTGCTCACCTAAGGTTTCTCCTTCATCTGGAGTCCCTCTTATGTCCCATTTTCTCCCAAGCTTCCACATATTAGGGAAAGTATAAATTTTTTACTTTTTGTGACTGACTAATATCACTTAATATAATATTTTCCAGTTCCATCCATTTCCCTACAAATAACATGAATTTGTTCTTCTTTATGACTGAGTAAAATTCCATTGTGTATATATCCCATAGTTTTTTAATCCATTCATCTGTTGATGGACATCTTGGCTGCTTCCATAGTTTAGCTATTGTAAATTGTGCAGCTATGAACATAGATACACATGCATCAGTCTAATAGTTTGGTTTCCATTCTTTTGGGTAGATACCCAGAAGTAGTATTGCTTGGTCATATGATAGGTTCATTCCCATTTGTCTGAGGAATCCTCCATATTGTTTTCCTAAGTGGTTGCATTAATTTACAATCCCACCAGCAATGTATTAGGGTTCCCACTTCTCCACACCCTTGCCAGCATTTGTTGTTGTTTGTGTTCTTGATGATTGCCATTCTGATTGGGGTTAGGTGAAATCTCAAGGTAGTTTTGATTTGCATCTCTCTGATTGCTAATGATGTTGAACATTTCCTCATACAGTTTTTGGCCATTTGTATTTCTTCTTTTGTGAAGTGTCTATTTAGATCCTTTGCACATTTTTTTGATTGGGTTATTTGTTTTCTTAGCTGTGAGTTTCTTGAGTTCTCTGTATATCCTAGTTATTAGACCTCTATCAGAAGAGTAGCTGGCAAAAATTTTCTCCCACTCTGTGGGCTCTCTGTTGAGGTTCTTGATAGTTTCCTTTGCTGCACAGAAGTTCTTCAGTTTAATGCAATCCCATGTATTGATCTTCCTTTGAGTTGCTTGTGCTTTGGGGGTATTGTTGAGAAAGTTTTTACCTGTGCCTATATGGTGAAGTGTTGGGCCTATGCCCTCTTCAAGTAGTTGCAAGGTCTCTGGCCTGACTTCCAGCTCTTTGATCCACCTTGAGTTGACCCTTGTGCAGGGTGAGAGAGTGGGGTTTATTTCCATTTTCCTGCATATGGTTAACCAGTTTTGCCAACACCATTTGTTATAGAGGCTATCTTTTTTCCAGTGTATGTTTTTGGCTCCTTTGTCAAAAATCAGTTGACTGTAAGCACATGGGTCTGTTTCTGAACTTCTATTCTGCTCCATTGGTATATGTGTCTGTTTTTGTGCCAATACCATGCTGTTTTTATTACTGTGGCTTTGTAGTAAAGTTTGAAGTCAGGTATTGTGATACCTCCTGCATGGTTCTTGTTGCTAAGAACTACTTTGGCTACCCTGGACTTTTTGTTGTTCCAAGTGAATATAAGGACTGATTTTTCTATGTCTATGAGGAATGACCTTGGTAATTTCATGGGTATTGCATTGAATCTGTAGATCAGTTTTGGGAGGATGGCCATTTTGATGATATTTTTTCTGCCTATCCAAGAGCATGGAAGATCTTTCCATCTTCTAAGGTCTTTGTCGATTTCTTTTTTCAACTTTTCATAGTTTTCCTTATAGAAGTCTTTTACCTCTTTGGTTACGTTTATCCCTAAGTATTTTATTTTTCAGGGTGCTATTGTGAGTGGAATTGTTTTCTGGATTTCTTTTTCAGTAGATTTATGGTTAGCATACAGGAAAGCTTCTGATTTTTTAAGACTGATTTTGTATCCAGACAGTTTGCTGAATTTGTTGATCAGTTCTGTAAGTTTTTTGGTTGAGTTTGTTGGGTCTTCTAAGTATAGTATCATGTCATCTGCAAAAAGGGATAGTTTTAGTTCTTCTTTCCCTATTTTTACCCCTTTGATTTCCTTCTCTTGCCTTATTGCTTTGGCTAGAGTCTCAAATACTATGTTGAACAGAAGAGGTGATAATGGACATCCTTGTCTTGTTCCTGTTTTTAGTGGGAACTCTTGCAGTTTTTCTCCATTTAATATGATATTGGCTGTGGGCCTATTGTATATTGCCTCTATTATTTTGAGGTATATTCCTTCTCTTCCGATTCTCTGCAGTGCTTTTAGTATGAATGGGTGTTGGATCTTGTCAAATGCTTTTTCAGCATCAATTGAAATGATCCTGTAAGTTTTGTCTTTGATTCTGTTTATGTGGTGAATTACATGGATTGTTTTTCATATGTTGAACCAGCCTTGCATCTCTGGGATGAACTTGGACATGGTGGATAATTTTCTTGATGTGGTTTTGAATGTGCATTGCTAGTACTTTGTTTAGCAGTTTTGCATCTAAGTTCATCAATGATATATGCCTATAGTTTTCTTTTCTTGGGCTGTCTTTATTTGGCTTTGGTATTAACGTAGAATGTGTTTGGGAGGGTCCCATTTCTTTCTATTTCACAGAATAGTTTGAGGAGTATTGGGATTAGCTCTTTCATAAATGTTTTATAAAATTCACTTGGAAAACCATCTGGCCCTGGGCTTCTGTTTGATGGTAAACTCTTTATTGATGTTTCTATTTCATTGATTGTTATTGGTCTATTTAAGTTTTCTATATCTTCTTGACTCAATTTAGGAAGGTTCTATGTATCTAGAAATTTGTCAGTTTCTTCCAGATTTTCCATTTTGTTGGAGTATAGTTTTTCAAAATAGTTTCTGACAATCCTCTGTATTTCCACACTGTTGGTGGTAATATCACCTTTTTCATCTCTTATTTTGGTAATTTGGTTGATTCTCTCCTTCTTTTGGTTAAGTTGTCCAATGATTTATCTATTTGTTTATTTTTTCAAGAAACCAGCTTTTGTTTTTGTTGATTTTCTATATTTTTTTATTCTCTATTTCACTAATTTCTGCTCTGATTTTCATAATTTCCTGTCTTCTACTGGCTTTGGGGTTAGACTGTTCTTGTTTTTCAAGGGCTCTGAGCTGTGTCATTAGGTTATTTATTTGGTGATTTTTCGTTCTTCTTATGTGAGCACTCAGTGCTATAAATTTTCCTCCTAGTACTGCCTTCAAGGTGTCCCAGAGGTTTTGACGTGTTGTGTCTCTGTTTTCATTGGTTTGTAGGAATTTTTTAATGTCTCCCCTTACTTCTTCTATGGCCTATTCCTCATTCAACAGTGTGGGGTTCAGTCTCCATGTGTTTACTTGGTTACTCTGGGTCTTCTTAGAGTTGATTTCTAGTTTGACTCCATTGTGGTCTGAAAAGATGCAGGGAATTGTGTTACATTTTTTTAATTTGCCAGTGCTCTCTTTGTGATGCAGAATGTGGTCTATTTTGGAGAAGGTTCCATGTACTGCTGAGAAAAATGTGAATTCAGCTATAGTTGGGTGAAATATTCTGTATGTGTCTAACAGGTCCATTTGGTTTATGGCATTATTTAGGCCTGATGCATCTTTACTGACCTTTTGTTTAGAAGGTCGGTCTAGTGATGTGAGAGGAGTATTGAAGTCTCCTAGTATTAGTGTATTGGGATCTATGTGTGACTTTATATCATGCAGTTTGTTTTATGAAAGTGGCTGTTTGGGGCATAGGTGTTGATAATTGTTATTTCCTCTTGCTGTATTGTTCCTTTTACTAGTAAAAAGTGACCTTCTTTGTCTCTTTTGATGAGCTTAGGCTTGAAATCTAATTTATCCAATATCATAGTTGCTATTCCTGCTTGTCTTCGAGTTCCATTGGCATGGATTACCTTACTCCAGCCCTTCACCTTTAGTTTGTGGGAATCTTTGCTTGTAAAGTGTGTTTCTTGCAGGCAGAATCTATAGATGGATTCTGGGTTTTAATCCATTTTGCCACCTAGTGCCTTTTTATTGGGGGAGTTGAGACCATTTATCTTTAGTGTGATTATTGAGAGATAAATTTTAATTCCTAACATTTTGAGTTTTGACTTCTGTTTGCAGTAGTGTTTGTTCTTCTTTACTTAGTTGTTTGCTTCCTGGAAATTATTGTTTCTCTGGTTCTTACATTTACTTGTTAGTTCTTCTTTTTAGTTAATCTGTTTGAGTATTTTCTCTAGTGCTGGTTTGGAAGACATAAATTCTTTCAGTTTCTGTTTGTCATGGAAGTTTTTTATATCCCTATCAATTTTGAGAGAGGGTTTTGCTGGGTAGGAGAATCTTGGCTGCAAGTTATTTTCTTTCAGGGTTTGGAATATGTTACTCCAGCCCCTCCTGGCTTTCATAACTTGGTTTGGGAGGTCTGGATAATTCTAATTGATTTGCCTCTAAATTTCACTTGGCCTTTTACTTTTGTTGCCTTTAGAATTCTCTCCTTAGCCTCTACATTAGTCAGCTTGATTATTATGTGGCATGGTGAACCTCTTCTTTGGTCTTATCTAAAGGGGGTTCT
This sequence comes from Graphiurus murinus, assembly GCA_004027655.1. Classification (NCBI taxonomy): domain Eukaryota; kingdom Metazoa; phylum Chordata; class Mammalia; order Rodentia; family Gliridae; genus Graphiurus; species Graphiurus murinus. The sequence continues at coordinate 98,886 of PVLC010003115.1, forward strand.
ATATGTTTCTTGTACCTGTATGTCAACTTCTTTTTCTATATTTGGAAAATTCTCTGATATTACTTCTTTGAAAAGGTTATTTATTTCATTAGTTTCAACTTCTAATCCCTCTTCTGTGCCTATTATTCTTAGTTTAGCTCTTTTAAAATTGGCCCAGATCTCATTGATGTCCAGTTCATACTGTCGAATTTTTTTTTCTAGATTATGTACAATGGATTCATTTTGGAAATGGTCATCTTCAAAGAGTGATATTCTATTTTACATGTGGTCTAATCTACTGTTTATAGTTTGTATTGATGCCTTTACTTCAATTATTGCATCTTTCACATCCTTCACTTCCCTCAAGGCTTCTCTATGATTCCTGCTCAGGGTGTCAGATTCTTTGTTTATTTGTTCCTTTATTCCTTTCCAGCTCTCCCTCTCTCTCTCTCTCTCTCTCTCTCTCTCTCTCTCTCTCTCTCTGCATTCGTTCTGGAAGTTTTGTATTGTTTCTACGATTAAAGATCTAAGTTGATCTTCTGGTAATCTCTGCCATTCAGTGTTGTTGAGTTCTGTTATTGTGGGATTGTGTTGACTCATTGTTTCTTTACTATTTTTCCTTCCCATGGTTTCCCTGTTCTTAAATTTATATCTTTGCTGCTCTTGCAAGATTTCTCTGAATTTAGAGGTTTCTTATTTTTATTTTCTCTTTGTGAATGGTATCTTGTACTGAGTTGCAATTACTCTGAGTTGCAGGTTTTCTGCCAACTCTATTGGTGCCTTTTGTGGGTTTCAGGTATTGACTTCTAGGGTCTAGCAAAAGCCAACAAGGCAACCAATCCTCCAAACAAACATAGATAAATCAAAACAATGAAGACAGAGTAAAAACAAAACAAAAAACAAACAACAAGGAACAAAATAAAAAACCCTGCAAGATTGTAAGAACAGACCTGATTTGTCCTCTGCAGACCTTTTGGGTAGATCCCCTGCTGCTGTGAGCGGCTGACAAGGTGGTGGCTGCCACTGTCATGCACGGGCTGGCTCCTTTGTTCTCCCTGGTCTGCTTTCTGGGTTCTGATCTGCTTTTGTTGCTTTGTTCACTTTTCTGCTGTTTTGCTTTTCTTTCCTTCTGTCAAGAAGCTGATTTTGTGGCAGTTTTGATTCAAACTCTGCAGTGCAGTTGATCACTGCTCTGGCTCTGGAGGGAGAGGTGAGCTGGGGTGGCCCCGTGTGGGCTTATGCTGGTCATACCATGCGTTCCGGTCACTGTCGAAGGTGCGGGGATATGCCGCCTGGTTAGGATATGGAGTTCTGGAGTTGCTTACTCCACTTCTGGTCGCTAGGAATTCAAAAGATCCTTAAATATCTCGGTGTTAGTAGACTCCGGGCAGCTGGCTCAATGGCGGCTGCAGCTCCGCAGTGTGGCACCGCTACCGCGCAGATGGGTTCCTTTGCTCTCCCTGGTCGGCTTTCTGGGTTCTGTTCTGCTGTACTTCAGTTTTCGTAGTTCTGTTCACTTTTTTGTTGCTTTTTTTCTTCTGTCAAGAAGCTGCTTTTATGGCAGATTTGATTCGAGCTCACAGTGCCTGAGGACAGGTGTTTCATTCAGATGCCATCTTCCCAGAAGTCTCGAGAACCTGTTTCAAAAAATAAAATAAAACACAACATCCAAGCTGGGCGTGGTGGGGCACGCTTGTAATCCCAGCATTCAGGAGGCTGAGACCGGAGGATCCGGGTTCAAGACCAGCCTCAGCTACCTAGTGAGGCACTCCCCAACTTAGTGAGACCCGGTTTCAAAATAAAAAGGAATAAAAAATAGGGCTGGGGGTGTAGCTCGGAGGTAGAATGCCCTGGGTTCAATCCCCAGTACTGCAAAAAAAAAAAAAAAAAAACCCACAACATTCCTCCTTTTATGAAATGGTGTAGTAAGAATGTTTTATTTATTTAATCAGTTAAGAAATTTTAAGCCAGTTAATCAAAAAAAATTTTTTTGCTTCATAAAATCATGAAATTTGGTGGTGCCTAGAAGATCCAAGATGGCGACTGAGTGAACCGTCTTTTCACAAACGCCTTGATTTGGATCTAAATTTACCATAAAAAGATCTTTTCAACAGAAGGAAAAAAGCGAAATTTGAACCACAAACAAATAAAGAAGATCAAGAAAACAGAGCGGGGACAAGAAAAGACGCCATAGCGCAGCGATCCGCGCTCCGCTCGGACCCCCGCCAGCACGGCTCTGCCGGGGCAGGCAGCAGCCGGGCTCTGCGCCGAGGAGGTACGCTGTGGAAGGGCAGGACCAGGAGCCTTGGGGGCCACCCAGACGCTGGGAACGGCGGGCCCCGGGACACAGCACCCCTGGCACCCTGTGCCACACCCAGGCGGAGACCAGAACTGTGGGGCATTCAGCGTGGGCACCCGAGGGACTGGGGTCTGTCCCGGCGCATCGCCTCAGCGCGGAACTGTGACCGCCCAGAGCCTGAAGTGGGACGCAGCTTCTTGTCGGAGGCCTGGGCCTGAGGTGGGAGCGGAGGAGCTAAGTCCGGGAGGGGCAGGACGAGTCAGCGGGAGCCAGCGGGCCGTGAAGTGGCGGTCCACCATCCCCCCTGCTAGCCCTTCCCAACCAGCTACCTGTCATCTGGCCAGACTATCACCAGCCTGCGCCCCTCAGCAACCCAGGAAGGCCGAGCAGGCAGGTCAGCCTCCAGGGATGGAAAAGGGAGCCTGAAGCAGATCGGCCGGGAGCCCAGCCTCTTGATTGGGGGAAGAGAGGGAGTGCTTGAAGCCTGGGCGTGAACTTGGAGCGCCTGGCTGGAGATCGGGAGATTTGGGGGACCCAGCGTGTGGCTGCCACCATCTTAGCCGCCAGCGCCTCTCAACCATCCTCCTCTCAGCTATCCAAACCATCATTGTCCGACTGCGCCCCCAGCTGTCCAGGAGGTGGAACAGGCCGAACAGCAGAGAACCGAGCCTGCACGTCAGCCCCTCCCACCAACTTCCTGCTAGCTACACAGACCATCATTGTCCATTTGCGCCACCAGCCATCAGAACAGGAACAGGCCGAACTGCAGGGAGACGTAAGTCGAGTCATGCGCACCTCGAGTGCAGGGTGCGGGATTCACAAAACAAAGGATAGACTCAGCCATCCGCCCTGCTAGAGCCTAGACAGGGCCAGAAGGGTGGAGGAACCCAGTGCACACAGGGTCTCTGGAAAGGCCTGGCTTTTAGACGGCTAAAGCAAAAAGCAGAATCAGAGATGCAGCCAGACCCAGGGGAGAGTCCAGAGACATAAACTAGTAGTGGGCAACTCTCTGCCTGCACTGACAGAGCAAATTAAAATAAGTAAATAAATTAAAAACGCCAAAGACACACTTGAAAATTTAAGCTCGGTACTTACGATCTAGCAGAGCTTGGTTTTAGTGACTGCTATTTGTAGATTTTGGGGTTTTTGTTCTTTTTTTTGTTTTCATTTTTTATTTTTTGTTTTGTTTTGTTTTGGTTTGGTTTTGGTTTTTGGTTTTGTTTTGTTATGTTTTTTTCATTCTCTTTTGGTGTTAAGTTTTCAATTTTGATCTGTCTAAACTCTGTTATTGCTTTGATTTGTTTATGTTTATTTGGATGAATACTTGCTTTGTTATCTCTCGC